>BOPN01003486.1:92435-104935 GCA_017312705.2 Penaeus japonicus | reverse complement strand
TTTTTCTACTTTTTAGACTTACGTCGGGGTTAAGATGCTAAGATCCTTAAGCAAGTCATAAAGCCTTTATTTCTTATTATATTTTTATTTGTTTATTTTTCATTTTTTTATTTTTTATTTTATTTTTTTACTTTGCGATGATTTTCTTAAAAATTAAACTGTGGGAAGTTGGGAAAGGGGGGGGGGGTAGACAGGGATAGGGAAGAGAAAGAGGAAAGATGGGAAGGAGAGGGAGAAGGAGAGAGAGAGAGAGAGAAGGAAAAAGGGACGGTGAGGGAAAAGGAGAGAAAGAGAAAAGGAGAGAGACGGAAGGAGTTAAAAGAAGGGAAGAAGAGAGAAAAAGAGATATGAGAAAGATAGAGAGAGACAGAGAGAGGGGGAGGGATGAAAGGAAGGCAATGGAGATGCAGAGAGGAATAAAATAAGAGAAAGATATAGAGAGACAGAGAGAGAGGGGGAAGAGGGAAGAAAGGAAGGCGATGGAGATGCAGAGAGAAGGAAAGGTAGTGAGAAAGAGAAAGGGAAAGAGAGGGAAAAGATATATATAGAGAGAGATAGATATATAGATATAAAGAAAGAGAGAGAGAGAATCTTATTCATAAATCCCTTAGAACCCAAAGATTACCGCGTATAATGTTGTTAATGGATTTTGTCATTTAAAACGCCTTCAGTGCATCATCATTATACTCCATGGACAATGACTGGCTGGTGAATGCACGTCCGAGCGTAAGGAGAAAACCTGTCTAAAATCTCACATCAGGTCTCGAAACAAGAGAGGATCCACATGCTCACGATGGAGACATTATCGAGAGACACGGCGAGGATGGCTTAACTTCCGATGGCCTTTCCTAGGTTCTGGGGATAATTTGGCACACGTTTCGCAATGATGTTTCCTGTGATGATTGAAACTAGAATGTAGGAGGTGTATTTCATAATGTAAGATATTTGTTCAAATACGGTTTCCTTTTAAATGGTACAGGGTTAAAAAAAAAAAAAATCTTTCCATTTCTTTTTCATCTCTACATTTATCTGAATTTCGACATCCCTCATTGAATATTTTTATCTCTCACTGTATATCTCTCTCCGTCTCTGCTTTTGCATCACAACACCTTCCATTTTTGTCTGTCTTGTCAACTGTACCTCTTCACATTGAATTGTATCCATGCATCACGTTTTACATCCTTACATTTTTCTTGTGCCACTGGGTCGTTGAATCTCTGCATATTTTATTGTGTATATATATATATATTCTCTCTCTATGCATATTTCATTGCATCTCAGCATCTTTACATCTTCCGCTATACTTTTCTATCTCTACATCTTCCACTGTACCCCTGCATCTCTCTTTCCCATCGTATATTTCATGTTATCTTTAAATCTCTATGCAATCCTAAATTTTCCGCTCTCTAGTGAAATATATTTGTCATTTTATGAATGTCATTTTATCAACGAAATGCCTTCTCTATACTATATATATATATATATATATATATATATATATATATATATATATTTATGTATATATATATATTTATGTATATATATATATATATATATATATATATATATATATATATATATATATATATATATATATATATTTATGTATATATATATATTTATGTATATATATATATATATATATATATATATATATATATATATATATATATATATATATATATATATTTATCCATATCACAGAGAGCTCTTCACGCTTTACATCTTGTGTTCGATTACAGTACCGAGAAGTAATTTTTTATCAGCATAAAAGTAAATTATTTATCGGATTACACATTTTTAAAGCTTTTCTTTGTACTTTCGTGGTGTTAAGGCATATTACATGTCCAACTGTAAATCATAAAGTAATTTGTTGAACAATAGCTTAATCGAATGCAAGGAATGAGAGAATACAAAAATCGAATCTAACCTCAATTGAGCAATCTGCAATAACTGGCAAGATGGATGTAGCGTTTTAATTTTAGTTTTAATTTTAGTAAGCGTGACCATTACATCCACTCCTAAGCTTAACTTTGAAATAACACGAGTCATATTGTTCAGAGTGAATATTTTCCTACACGGGATTACGAATAACATTTCACTAATACAAGCGTTGCGCGGCACATGAAAATATTGATATGTATTTTATATATACAAACACCCCCTGTCTTCTTGTTCACGAAAGATGAAAAACGATCAACTGATGATGACGAAGATCTGGAGGAAGTCGAAGAAAATACATTTGTTCTCAACCTTTCTGGCAATTCAATAAGGACGACCAATCACAGCCCTGCTCATTTATGACGTCACGTATTCGCCAGCCAATCACATTCTTACCATTTCTCAGTCAGTTAACCTGACTTGGCCTTACGGTCCTGAGTTGTAGGTCATATGTCAGTCGGTAACTAACATTATTTTACAGTTTAACGACTTTTCAATGTCTCTTGAATTCTTTAGCAATAAGTGATCTGTCAGAGAGAGTATTTGCGCGCGTACATGTGTGTGTGTGAGAAAATTACAAACGTATATATATATATATATATATATATATATATATATATATATATATATATATATATACATATACATACATAAATATATATATATATATATATATATATATATATATATATATATATATATACATATACATACATAAATACATATATATATATATATATATATATATATATATATATATATATATATATATATACTTTTATTATCTCAGTAAAAAAAAAAAAAAAAATATGAAAAACTGTCCTTGGTAATTTTGGTTTCCAAGTGACTAAATTCCGGTCCACAGAAGGTTCTTCCTCCTTTCCGAAAGGTCACAACAGACAAGCCAACAGACGAGCCAACAGACAAGCCAACAGACTGTGAACAAGTCTGTCATGAACAATAAGACTGGAGATATATATATATATATATATATATATATATATATATATATATATATATATATATATATATACATACATATATATATATATATATATATATATATATATATATATATATATATATATATATATATATTTAATATCACATTTTTTTTCCTTTTAAAATGTATTAAAGTTATTCATATTCCCTTATTCATTCTAGATAGTTACTATGTTCCGGCAGTTAATATGCTGACCTGACTGATGTAGTACTCGAGTTGTCAGTTATAATTTCATGCCTTTCCATTATGTACCAGAGGGAGGTGTGTTTTCAAAGTCAAAATCGACCTTATGTCTTGCCCAAAGAGGCGAAAGTCGCATGACCACCAGTGGGATTATTCAGATACGATCTCTGGAAACATGAAACCAGTGATTATCATAACAATTATCCAGTGGCTCATTTTCTGTCACTATTCATCTATAAATTAATAGTAAGAGAGTTTCATGACGAAAAATATACCCCAGCTTCTTGAACTTCACCTCACTTGACCTTATGGAAAGGCTTAAATACCCTCTCTTTGACAAGAGTTCTGGGTCATATGTCACTTGGTAACCAAAATTACCAGGGAAAATTTCATAGATAGATGCATTTCCTTCGTCTTTTGACTTATTTAGCAATAAGTGATCAGTGGGAGGCATGTTTGTGGGAATATTCTATTACTATCTCTCTTAATAATCGCATATTTCAAATACATTTAAACTTGCGACTTGTCATCAATTGAGGAAGTAAGTGTATAGAAGTATATATATATATATACATACATACATATACATATACATATACATATATACATATATATATATACATATCATATATATATATATATATATATATATATATATATATATATATATATATATATATATAAATATATATATATATATATATATATATATATATATATATATATATATATATATATATATGTGTGTGTGTGTGTGTGTGTGTGTGTGTGTGTGTGTGTGTGTGTGTGTGTGTGTGTGTGTGTGTGTGTGTGTGTGTGCGTGCATGTGCATCTAAGAGTGAAATACGTCTTAAAGAATATGAAACTACTGGTCACTGGGCTATAGTCCCTCATTGTGATAATAACTGGTTTCATGTTTCAGGTGATAGTATCTGAATAACCCCACTGATTTCCGTGCGATTTTCGTCTCTCTGAGCAAGCTAGAAGGTCGAATTTTGCTCGGAAAACACATGTAAAAGTCAGTCAGCTGATAGGTAAAGAATCTGAAGAACAGATTATCATCCCATTTAGTTTCTGGTGTCAATTTTTAACAAAGAAATTCTGCTTCTTGTGTTTTATGTCGAAAAAAAGATTCTGTTCCTCTCTGTGATACTTACAAATTACTTGTTTCTGGAGACGTTATCTCACATATCGCATATCTATGGACACGAATATATGGCAGTTTAATATATATATATATATATATATATATATATATATATATATATATATATATATATATGTGTGTGTGTGTGTGTGTGTGTGTGTGTGTGTGTGTGTGTGTGTGTGTGTGTGTGTGTATGTGTGTGTGTGTGTTTGTGTGTGTGTGTGCGTGTGTATGTGTGTGTGTGTGTGCGTGTGTGTGTGTGTGTATTCAGAAGACGAAAATATCAATATTCGTTAATGAAGACGGCACTGCTAAGAGTGTCTGTCCGATTTTTTCCTCACTTTCAGAATGTTCAGTTAATTTTACAGCCGCTCATTTGCAAGGAATCAAGCTCATTACCTTCAAATGACGCAAGAAGGTTTTTTAATTCAATAAAAAAGACTCTTCATGAGTTTTCTTACCCTGCTTTCCAACTACAAGACACTTTTTACTTGACACTTAAATCTCATGCATATTACGCACGGCACAGCGGCTTGAGAGAGAGTATCTATGGTTGTCAGTCATATAGGCATCTACCAAGCAATTAACGACATATTTTACATATTTCGTCTCCATTTAGAATAAAAATGAGTCCTATAAGTATTGCAAAATGGGTCCGCGATTGTGAGAAACTATGGTCACACTTCTAAGATTAAAATGGAAAAGTTCTTTCTCATATTCTCGCCTCGTTGTCAAGTTAATACGCAGTCACCTGGAGCACAAACATATTGATGGGATCAAAGAAATAAATCATCCATAGTATGCAAATATATCAACAATTTCATTATTGCATATGAAGATATATGTTTATCCTAATATTGCCTTTTTTCATCCAAAGATGATTAACCCGATTCTTTGCTAGTTTAACATTCTGAAAATGAGAAAAAAAGTTGATCAGATACACTTAACATTACCATGGACGCCCCTTGTAAGTTTCGTCTTGGGAGCTAAATCGGAGCTGATTCGTGTGCAGATGATCAGTTGGATTATCCAGAAACAAGGTAATTGACTGCAGAGGAGAACTGCAGCTATTCACGTCTAGGAAGAGTAGTATCAGAGTTCCTTAAAAAAAAAAAGTGGGATTATTCATATAGCATCACTAAGAAAATGATTCCTGTAAATACCATGAAATATACATGGTTACAGTTGAAAGTATTATAATCATTTTTAATGCTAATTTTAATTTATTAACTTTCTTAGTACCTATGGATATAAATATTGTTTGTCTGCCTCAGGTATTAACCACAGACGTAATGCTATATGATGATACAGTATAGGTTACTGTAAGTAATAACCACAAAGGGCTAGTAACAGGTAATGTATTTTTTAGTTAGACTGTAATAACAAGAGGGGGATGACAGGTAAATTGATGGTATTAAGAGGTAGCAAAATATGCGGCAATAATATGTAGATGACAAGACCACAAATGGAATTATATAAAATCCTTTGTCAGAATTGTGATTATTAAATGTTAAAATTACTCTTGTCATGTCAAGTGAAATAATACTAGATTTAATTAGTGTATTTCATTGTTTACCCTGAAAATGGATCAATGATCAAAGACCCTTTCAAACTAAAGCAACCATGAAGAGTATTAATAGAAATAATATCATTATCATAAGATTCCAAAAATCAGAACCAAAAAGAATACTAATTACCCTTTTTGGTGTCCGCTGTTACACGTATTGTGATAATAAAACTCCCTGGATATATTTCCCTTGCTTTACAAAATATTACTGAGGGATAGAATAGCAACAGTGAGCTCGTGACTGATTAACTTTAAGCCAATTGCAATTGTGATAACAAAGCTGGAATTATATACTATGAACAATGAATATGCGACAGCAATAATATATCATGGTAGTAAAACAAATAATAATTGATAACTATACAAAGCGATACTGTTAGAAATCTATAAAAGACACTATCGGCACCAACGTTATTCAAATAGTATTTTAAATACTTATTTTTCCGATTTAATATTGAATAGGCAAGAAAGCCGACTTATCCATATAATATTTCCGCCCATCGGCACACCATCGAGGGCATAATTACTTACCTTATAGTTGCATTTATATAATCAGAGTTTCATAAACTGGATCACAAAATAACAGAGACGGTTAAGTACTTTTTAAAATTATCTAATGGATTCACGCGTGGTGGATGTTTGAGCTTCCTGTTAGGGCATAACAGGAAACCAATCTAAGGAGACAATTTATCCTAGTTTGTACGGATCAATTATGCAACAGTGAGCAAAGACATGACATGTGCTTCGGTTGCAATACTAATAGCTGTTCCATTTGACTTGTGAATAATTAGGTTGCTGTTCGGTATGTGGCTTGAAGTCAGGATTAACATATTGTGAGGTGGGCTTTTGATGTCTCAAGAACTGGCATTATGTTAATGTTTATCTCTGATCGCTATCGCTATCACAGTCAGCAGACCGAAATTGATGGATACTGTATGATCTTCATAACATCTCGATTTTTGAATCATTATGTATTATTGGGCAAATGCGTCTGAGTGAAATAAAAAATAATGCCCGTTGTTTTATATCGTTTAGAACGATATAGAGAAAAATGACATTTCAGACCCTGGATAAGCAATAAGGTGCAAGGGCATGCAACTGAGATGATAATTGGTATGCGAGGACCTACTGTAGAATCACCTCATATATTGTTCCTGGTGATGATTTTCGCTCATATACTCATGTCGTAATCACTAGATATTAGAGTAAGTTGACATGATTTTTAAAATATTTATCAAAGTATAAATTCAGATGTCGAGATTCAAACAGGACAAAGAAGGACTACCTTGAGGGCAAGGTCGTGATAATCAAAGTAAGGTGTTTAAAAATGTATTATATGGCATTAAACGGGACCCACAAGGTCATCTGGAGAAAGATAAAGGGGTTTAAAGGTGGCGCTAGGTCGCAAAATCGTTTTTATTAGATATTAAAAATCAGAAGGGATTTACGAAAACTGAAACCAATAAAATAGTAGACAAGTTATAGGAGCCACGTCGAATTAACAGGGACGTCTTCGCAAATCTCTCTGAACTGAACTGAATTAAAAGGATCATTCGTCTAAACTATTAGGATATTTTTCCTCAGGTATGAAGTTCGATGTGAGATGGTATTATAAAATCCTATCTTCCGGAAATTAGTTAAATAATCAATTTCAAATATAAGGTATTAAATATTGGAATATGAACATGCCATGCTTAGCAATAATTATTAAACCGTGAAATATTAAACCATGAATTTGATAAGATCGGATCATTACGTGAATCGACTGTTCACCTTTCCCAATTAAAATGTTTTTATCACAGATTAGTAACACCTTCAGATTCTACCCATAATTTTAGAAAATGAAAATGCTAACAATGACAGGAAGAAGTTTCTTCGCGTTTCTATTATTTAGATTAGGAAATGCAATCATGATGAGGGGCCTAATTAGTCATTTGTGTCTACAGGAGGTATAAATAGCTTCTAGTTAAGGTACCTGAGCGATTCTATCATGCTGACCTAAGTTCAGCTTTTGCTTATAAGGTATTCAGTCTCTGAATCGATTTCAGATCCTTAACCTGCTATTACGTACAGTAATTATCAAAACTAAACAGCTGGATTTTAATAAGCTTAATTGATAATTAGAGCAAATGAAGGTATTGGGTACTATATTGTATTGTGCGCCTAATCTGTACCTTGATTATTAATTACTTTTGTTCAGGACACCTGTTGTGAAGAAGAGAGGAATTTTGCTTCTGTGGTCATGTCCCAAGGGTAACTGTACTTTGAACACTCAACGTCCCATTGTTTGAGAATGACATAGGGGGAGAAGTAGCAGAATGCTGAAGGTCAGGTCAGGTCAGATTAGGTTATTAAAAGAGAAAAAATTATCAGCGACTGCGTCTGTGCTTATCCCTTACACACACACACACACACACACACACACACACACACACACACATATATATATATATATATATATATATATATATATATATATATATATATATATATATGTATGTATGTATGTATGTATGCATTTATATATGAATAACTGTTACCGCATGACATAAAGCAGTGTCAACAGAATTGATGTGCTGTGTACAGAAGATCATGATCACATATAAAAAGTTTTAAAATTAAGCCGCATTACAATATTCTCCTTCCTTAAGAAACGTGAAAGTTTTGTGCACGGCTCGGCCTGTGATTTCTATCAAAATCGTGGCTGATCAGGAGTGATGTATGACTTAAATTATTTAAAAAATGACCTGACCTTAGTAATTTCACGGTATTTTTCCCTCTTTACCCGTGATAATCATGATTAGGTCCTTTAATCAGGTCAAATTAGGTGACAATTGTGCTTAATGGACCACACCTGGATATGGCACAACCTACAGGTGACTTTTCTACATGGTCGTTATTGATAATGATTCTTGAAAATACCTGATTTCGTAAAAAAATAATCTATAGTAAACAGGTCAATAGATGAGGCGTTGTAAATAAATCAAGAGAGTACTGTTAAAATGGAACAGTTTTAAGTACGTTGATGTACGAGATAATCTTGAAAGTTTGGGAAAATTAAAGAAAGGCATATGTATTAAATGTATTATTATACAGTAAATGGGACCCAAAATGTTATCTTGAGAAAGATCAAGGTGGTATAATTATATTATATGGGGTCGCAAAATCGGAATAAAAGGTATTAAATATCAGCTGGGATTTATAAAGAGATACAGAAAGCGTTATCTACTTTAAATACTTGGTAATACTTACAGTTGGTAATAAGGACTCCAGTAAATCAATTTTATATCGAAAAAAATAACCTGCTGCTTCGTAGACTAATGATCAAAGGTGATCCATGATTAACGTTAGATCTCACCTATTGTTAATAATGAACTTCTCTATGTCTAATATTTTTCGTATATTTTCTTCTATTTTTTCTTTGAAAGTTACAATTCTTCTATCATATATTGTAACCCACCCTCCTCCTTTTATTTACTTTACCTTGTCATTAAATAAATCTAAGTGACTGCCTATGTAATATCTGTTTCAACTGATTCACCCGTAATATTCTCACATCTGTTGAACTGGTCTGCCTTCTTTTGTCAAGAATTGTACGTTTAAATAGCATTATCTTCTATTGTCAATTCTTTACGCTTTTTGCCATGGTGTATATTTTAAATCTAAAATCGCCGATCTGACATGAACAAGGAGGCAAAAAGGTCGTTTATGATCAATTAGACTAGACCATCAGTAGGTAAAGAGTCACCTGGAGCCAGTATCTAATCTGATGGTCAATACCAGGTGTTCGTAATTAGCAATTATCGCCTTCTGGGACCCTCTATTCTACCTTGCCACATGTATGAATTAAGAAAATACGTTAATCGTGGAAAAATGAAGAACCTATTAAGCTTTAGATTTGGCGACTGAGAATCTCAACTGATATGACTATTAGTTTACGAGAGGCTTACAGTAACGCATATAAACCCAGCGAAACATTTGCTCCGTAAATCTGGCTTATCCTTATGACTTACTGTGGACAAAACACCGGAGGGGTCCCATCTCGTATACAGATGCTTGTGATGATTTTTGCTCTCTTGGAGTCAAGGTAAAGACAGGTATAGTAAAGTGTATTGTGAAAATGTATTATTAGACATTAAATGTAAGGTCATCTGGACAGAAATGAAGGGGTATAAAAGTGGAATTAGATCACAAAATCGGATTTAACAAATATTAAATTTCAGCAGGGACTTCCGGATCCCTCCAGAAAATCCAAATGAAATGAATATAGAATTAAATAGGTAAAATGAATATTGGAGTAGGCAGGTAACAGGGACAGCGTCAAAATGAGTTATCTATCTAAATTATTGGAAATCTTAGTGCAGTTATCTAGCTCGATTTGGGGTCGAAACATAAACAACCATAAACCATATAAACAACCATTAGTTAAATAATCAACTCACAATTTAAGTCATCTTATATTGGAATTTGAACATGTAATGTTTCACAATAGAGAGAAAAGTGCGAGATAATTCCCATTATATTTTTATCGCATTTTGGTAATGCCTGCAGACTCTACCCATGATTTAAGAAAATATAAATGCTAACAATGGCAGGGCGGGTTTGCTTAACATTTCTCTGTTCGTTATTCGGAAAAGTAATCGTGATAGGGTGCGAAATTAAATTGCAACTACTTCCATGCTTGCAGTTGATAATAAGGATTTCAGTCTCTGTCTCTAGGTCATAGAATCTCTTTTAGATAGGAAAGCTAACCTCCTGCTTCGTACAGTAATATCAAACTAAACAACCCACAAATAATAGCATTGAGCAGCTGGGATTAAATAACCTAAATTAACTCAGGAGGTCAAAAAAGGTCAGGAAAATAAAGCAAAATAAGGTATTTAAGACTGCATAGTATTAAGCCCCCTGCCTTTATCTGGAAGATGTTTAATTCAGATCCAGGACTCCTGCTGTGGTGAACCCCACCATTATCGCAGCTCGAAGAGAGGAATTTCGCCTCTATGGTCATGTCCTAAGGGTGAATTTACTTTGAACACTAACCTCCCACCGTTTAAGAATGGCATAGGGGAATAAATAGCAGATTGCTTAGGGTCAGGTGAGGTTAGGTTATTAAGAGAGACTAAAGGTATTATCGGTTGTGTCTATTCATCTCTCTTTAAAAGTACATTTCTTGTTACTGTCTTCATAAAATCGAATAGAACAGGTCTCGATATTATTACTCTTTCTCTTACTGTCAATTAGTTTGTGAACAAAAAGTTGTTCATGTTCAATTATTTATAAAGTTTCTTAATAAAGCCGAATTGCAATATTCACCTTCTTTTAGGAACGTGTGAATGTTTAGCACAATTCGGTCTGCAATTTCCGACAATCTCTCCTAATTTGTAAACAAAGCCTTTCAAATCATTGCTCAATAGGAGTGTAGTATGGGTAAATAATTAAAATCGACGTCACCTCATTAATTTCATGGTCACTTTTTCCCCTTTTACTTGTGGTAATTAGGATTAAGTTCTTTGCAGTGTGGCCATATAAGGTGCTAATTGTTCTTAATGAGCCACACCTGGATGAGGCACAACCTACAGGTGACTCACCACCTGAAGACGGCCTATTGATTATTATCCATAATGTGAGGTCTTCTAAATATTTCGGATTTCGATGAAACATAAAATAAGTTTACATAGAGTAAACCTGTAAATAGACAATGTATTGTAAATAAGATTCGAGAAAAATAGTATATACAATCTACTGTTTAATTTATGCCCAGTTGCATTTCGAAAGCAATACATCTAATAACACTAGTTTGTGATGAAAAAGTATAAGGATAAGCCAGATTTGCGGAGCAGCGGCTGCGGCCGGTGATGGAAAAGTTTGGAGTGCGGTGATATAGACGACAACGTTTAAAGTTTGGGATCTGCAGTGCGAGAGGTGGATAAGATATTTGATCTTGAACCAAGCTATTTCTCAGTGTTGTTAAAATTCCTATTATCTTTCATTTTTTTTTTATTCTGTGATAGATCGTTCCACATATTTTCATCGCATTGGCAATAATCATAAATGAGATGTAATGAATTCAAGCTCTTCTTTACCTGCTCAAATATGATTATTATAATAGAATCTAACACCAGTCGACCGAAAAGAATAATTTAATCATCTATATAGTTTAGTTTTACTGATCTTGTTTTTTAATAGAACAATTAATGGAACAAAATACATATCACTGAGAAAAGCTTCCTAATTTTTTTTCTCGAAAATACTGAACCCACGCTTGATGTTCGCCTATACATCGACACATATGGTTTGTTATGCATACAAGAGCCTTTCTTCACTTTTAAATCCATTTTACAAATTTTCAGATTCAATGACTCAGGTACATTCGCCGCCAAACACTGCTCAGAACATCGGCCGAAACATTGGCGTGGACGGACATGTTCGCGTGCATGTTTGAGTCACCTCTTCCCCAACGTCTAATAGCACTGTTTGAACATATGTGGGCAGGTTTTGGTGCGTGTATTTCCACCGAAAATAAATATCCCTGGGTAGTTCACTACAAAAAGTGACGAGGAATAAACTGTACTCTGTGACAGGGGAATACGGATGGACGTCGATATAGTTTAGAGTTTGGTCAAAACATGATGTAAGAGAAAAAATAAAGAAAAATGACA
>BOPN01003486.1:59935-62435 GCA_017312705.2 Penaeus japonicus | reverse complement strand
TCAAAGTGCCTTAAAGCTAAAATTAGAGCAAGTGTCTCTTTCTCTATGGTAGAGAAATTTCTTTGATGCTTATTAAATTTCTTAGAAAAATAACCAACTGGATGATCAATGCCAGCTGTATCAGCCTGACATAACACTGCCCCAGCCCCATTGTCACTAGCGTCTACATAGAGCGTGAAACTCTTGTCAAAATCAGGCGAGATGAGGATAGGTGAGGATATCAACATGGCTTTAATCGTCTTGAATGCATTTTCACACGAATTTGACCAAGTAAACTTAACCGCTTTCTTTAATAAGTCAGTTAATGGAGCAACAATATCAGAAAAATTCATCACAAACCTTCTATAATAGCCAGCCATGCCGAGAAACCTCATCACCTCTCTCTTCGATTTGGGTACTGGATATTTGTCAATGGCATCAATCTTGCTATTCAAAGGCTTGACTTGTCCTTGGCCAACAGTGTATCCTAGGTAAGTGACGCGTGCATGAGCGAAATCACTCTTGGCAAGGTTTACCGTTAGGTTAGCTGCGGTGAGCCTTTCAAACAGTGCCTGCAGCCTCTCCAGATGCTCCATCCAGGTTTCACTAAAAATTACTATATCATCCAGATAAGCTTTACATCCATCTAATCCTGAAATTAGACCATTAATTAAACGCTGGAAGGTTGCGGGAGCTGTTTTTAAACCAAACGGCATTACACAGTATTGAAAAAGTCCCTCTGGTGTCACAAATGAAGATATTTCTTTCGCTCTTTCAGTCAAGGGAATCTGCCAGTACCCCTTTAACATGTCTATCTTGGTTACATACTTTGCCTTGCCCACCTGGTCAATACAGTCATCAATACGAGGTATAGGATAAGAATCATCCCTAGTTAGGGTATTCACCTTCCTGAAGTCTGTACAGAATCGAATTCCTCCATCAGCCTTAGGTACTAAAATACATGGGGAACTCCAGGCACTCACACTTGGCTCAATGATTCCATTTTCCAACATATATCTGATCTCATCTCTCAACTGGCTACATTTTGTGGGATTAACTCTGTATGGATGTTGTTTTATTGGGCCTTTACCACCAACATCTATATCATGATACATTTGACTAGTGCGACCCGGAACATCAGAAAATAGAGATGAAAATTCCAAAAATAATTTAGTTAATTGTTGTTGTTTATATAAATCAAGATGTCCAAGCTTACATTCTAAATTATTAAGAACATCTGAATTAACCAATTTAGAGTGAGGTACATTGAAAAGAGGATCATGGTCATTCTCGTGATCATTACTGATTGCGTTCTTCACTTCATTAAGCATGATTACATTACCATCTTTACATTTTCTTATAGGTGGCTCATTTCGTTCCACATACTTCTTTATCTGATTAACATGGCAAAGTCGTGACTGTTTACGTTTACCAGGAGTCTGAATAACATAATTAAGGTCACTTAGCTTTTTCTCCACAATACAAGGTCCAAAATAGCGAGCCTTCAGTGACTGCCCAGGGACGGGTAGAAAGACGAGTACCTTTTCTCCTGGTGAAAATGATCGTGACTGAGCATCTCTGTCGTACCACATCTTCATCCGTCTCTGTGCCTCACCGAGATTCGCTCTTGCCAGCTCACAAACTGTTAAGTTTAAATCGAAAATCCATTACATGCTTCAGTACATCAGATTTATCATCATTATTCAGCCATCTTTCTTTTAACATCTTGAGTGGACCTCTTACCTCATGCCCAAACACAAGCTCAAATGGGCTAAACCCCAGTGTATCCTGTACACACTCCCTAATGGCAAACAACAAGAGTGGAACCATTTCATCCCACTGTTCCTCCGTCTCATGGCAGTAAATCCGTACCATATTTTTTAATGTCTGGTGGAACCTCTCCAGTGCGCCCTGCGACTCTGGGTGATAAGCGCTTGACACCTGATGCTGTATGCCCATCCGTCGCATGGCTGACTGGAACACTTTAGAAAGGAAGTTACTGCCCTGATCGGACTGAATCACCCTAGGTAACCCATATGTACAAAAGAATTTCATTAGTTCCTTGACAATTCTATTGCCACTAATATTACGTAAAGGAATCGCCTCAGGATACCGAGTGTTGGAACACATGATAGTGAGGAGGTAATTATTCCCAGACTTTGTTTTGGGAAGTGGACCAACGCAGTCTATAATTACGTGACTGAAAGGTTCAGAGATCGCAGGAATCGGATACAAGGGTGCAACAGGAATTTTCTGATTAGGCTTTCCCACGACCTGACACTTATGACACGATTTACAATACTTTACTACATCTTTGCGTAGTCCCGGCCAATAAAAATGGCTCATTATTTTTCTACACGTTTTATTAATACCCATGTGACCTGACAACGGTGAATCATGTGCAAGGCTGAGGATCTGTGATCTATAGGGGACTGGAACAACGACCTGGTGTATTACCTGCCACTCGTCTCCTGCACCCACGTGGCGAGGCCTCCATTTTCTCATCAAGATGCCATCCTTC
>BOPN01003485.1:155000-158420 GCA_017312705.2 Penaeus japonicus | reverse complement strand
TTCTCAAGTGGCACCGGAATATCTGCATACCGCTATCTCTCTCTCTCTCTCTCTCTATATATATATATATATATATATATATATATAGATAGATAGATCTCATGTTTTAGAGAATCACGCAACCAACGTCTAATCTATCTGTAATTATACACTTAACATACATACATGTATATATATGTATATATATATATATATATATATATATATATATATATATATATATATATATATATATATACATATATATGTATATATATATATATATATATATATATTATATATATATATATATATATATATATATATATATATATATATATATACATACATATATGTGTGTGTGTGCGCGTGTGCATACATATACATATTTATATACATATATATATGTATATATATATATATATATATATATATATATATATATATATATATATATATATATATATATATAATCTCCATGCTCAACATTCATACATTTTCGATTGCATATCCAATTATAATAATGACAGAGATCTTCATTTTTATTATCGCCATCGTTAACATTATCATTATTATTATAATAATTTTGGCAATCGTCATTATAATTTTCTGTTGCTATTATTATATATATTTTGTTATCATTATCAGGATAATAATATTACTCCCATCTCCGAAAAAAAACTAATAATAGCAATGATAAGGATGATGTTGATGGTAAATATGATGATAATAATGTCAAAGATAGATATTAGTAATATTCATGATGGTATCAATAATACTTATCATGATCATAATAATGTTGATCATGATAGTAAGGTATTGCCATCAAAAATAAATCTGGATATGGGAAATATATTTTGACAAAATTTCTTCTAAAGAAAAAAGAAAGTTGGCAACCGTGACTAAGTGCGGAGGGTGGGGTAACTAGGAGTGCATGAGGAGATAGAATGGAAGTATATAAGGCAGTGCTCACCTGTCTAGCCAACAACTTCCACGATGAAACTGTTGGTAGGTGGTATTTTCTACTGAGCATGTTGAAGTTTAAGCGATACATGGCTTGTTCATCAACACACACAAACACACACACTTTAACTTCTATCCAAAAAAATATTATGTGAATGTTGAATAAATATATGAAATATATTACTTTACTTGATAGGTTTGACTAAAGAACACTCATCGGGTTTCAGCTTAAACTAAACAGGAGTGATGATAATTTTCAGTTTGTCACAGCACTGGCCATCGCAGTCCATGCGGCGCCCCAAGGCTACAACATAGGCCCGCCTGCTGGAGGTGGACTATCAATTGGTGTTCACTCATCTGGAGGTGCATTATCCAATAGTGTTGGGATCTCCGGTGGAGGAGGATTCTCTAGTGGAGGTGCAAACTCCGGTGGAGGAGGATTCTCTAGTGGAAGTGGAATCTCCGGTGGAGGAGGATCTTCCAGTGGAGGAGGATTCTCCAGTGGAGGGGGAATCTCTGGTGGAGGAGGATTCGCTGGTGGCAGTGGAATCTCCGGTGGAGGAGGATTCTCCAGTGGAAGTGGAATCTCTGGTGGAGGAGGATTCTCCAGTGGAAGTGGAATCTCTGGTGGAGGAGGATTCTCCAGTGGGGGTGGAATCTCTGGTGGAGGTGGAGTATCAGATGGAGGATTTCCCGGTGGTAGTAGTGGTGGGATCGGAGGTGGATCTGGAGGTTCTTCAGGTGGTTGTGCTGAAGGAGAGATCTTACACGTGGATGGATCTTGCGTTGTCCCCACGATTACAAGAAACGTTTTCCTGTATGACGCTCCTAAACAATCTCAGCAGTTGCTGGTCCACTACCGCGTACCACCACCAAAGGTCGATCACAATATCCTGTTTGTGCGGCTTCCTGAAGGAGGAGTAGGACCTGAACCCATCATTGTTCCTCCACCAAGGCAAGAGAACATTGTGTATGTCCTGAACAAGAACGATGGAGCAGGAGGCCAGCGAGTAATCGAGGTTACTGCTCCTCCACCTTCCGATCCCGAAATTTACTTTGTCAACTACGAAGAAGGAGAAAACCCAACTCTTCCTATTGGAGTGGATCTTGAGACGGCTCTGAGCGCTGCCGCTGATGCTAGCGGTCAGACCATCGGAGGAGCCGGAGGAGGTGGGGGCTTGGAAGGAAATGTAGGATTTGGCGGTAGTGGAGTAGGTGGAAGTGGAGGACTTGATGGTGTAGGGGGAGGCAGTGGAGGATTTGGAAGTGTGGGAGGTGGTAGTGGAGGTTTTGGAGGTAGTGGATCAGGAGGTGGAGGAGGATTTGGTGGCGGAAGTGGAGGCTTCGGCGGAAGTGGAGCAGGAAGTAGCGGTTTCGGAGATGGAAGTGGTACACCGTCCGCTCTGTATTCTGGTCCTTAAAGATATTCTAGAATCAAGAGTAATGATATAATATCTGTTTATCGGTTCTTGCTCTGCCTAAAGTAATATATTTTTTCCCTTTTGTTAATATATGTTAGAGTACTTTGTAAATTTACCGAAAACAAAATAAATACAGAATCATCTGTGATGAGACAATTCTGTTTCTCAATACATCTTCAAGTATAAATGATCAAGGAAATAAACTAGATAAAAAGGAAAGGAAATACATAGCACACATCTAAAAATAAATTCATAATAAATTAATGCCATAGGTATAATTTGCTACCTGTGTCAATGTATTAATTTTCTGATTACATCCCCAAATCACTTCCTTATATATAGAATACCGTCTACACTATTAATTGAGTGAGCAATTAAAATATTGATAGGTTAATGAAATGTCAAATACTTTATTTGTGGAAATAACATTCAACAATAGTGAACATTATTGAATGATTTCCGTTTTTCTTTCTTTTATATACATAAGTTCATAAAATTTTGCGTTCCTCTTGAACACATAAAACTATAAAAAGAAAAATATTTACGTAAAAAAAAAAAAAAAAAAAAAAAAATAGTATGCAGTAATTTTGTTAAGATAACGCAAGTACGGTCATTGAAATATTATTTTCTACATCTCTTTCTTTTAATTTCATTTCTTCTTGTAAAAATACATTTGTCAGAAGCAAATATTTTTACAGTTCACTGTAATCTTCTTGAGTGCATAGAAATATGTTTTAGGCAATGGAGAGACAATGGAGTAGATGAAGAACGATATCTCGCTCTCCACAACAAACACATAAACACAAACACACATATACACGATGGAAGGAGCACTTCTCGCTCTCGTATATTTTTCGTTTAACATAATATCAAGGCCAAAATTTGAATGATTTATGATACTATCAGTTTGCACTTTTCATATATATATAGAGTAAAAAAAAAAAAAAAAAAAAAAAAAAAAAAAAAAGAAAAAAATATAGAAATAAATAAATAAAATAATAATAATAATAATAATAATAATAGAAATATAAAAAAATTTAGAAGGGATAAAATGGTA
>BOPN01003485.1:130000-132500 GCA_017312705.2 Penaeus japonicus | reverse complement strand
TATATATATATATATATATATATATATATACATATATATATATATATATATACATATATATATATATATATATATATATATATATATATATATATATATACATAATCAAACTATTCAATAATTATTTTTCTATTAATATGAAATAAATAATAAGAAAAGTTTTAAATCCGTAGTTACAAAGAGAGAAAAATAAATATTTTAGAACTTAGGAAGACGCAGAGACAAAGGTAAAGTAGTTTTTTCTTATATTAACCCTGCGGAGCGTCAAACATGGGTATAATATACCTAACGGTATGATGTATTAAATTATATCAAATTACAAGTTCTATATTCTCTCAGGGAAGCCACTACCCGTGAAGAAGTAAATTATCACCCATTTCCGCATGAAATACTCATGTTTACTGCCAAAGGACTAAAACTAATTTGAGTTCCTCGTACACGAGTTTAACGATAGGTGTAAATAGCAAAGTCATAAAACAATGATGACTTGCATTTTAGTCAGTAGTTACATTCTCCAAATGAAGCCAAAAGAATAACAAGATAATGAAAGAACAAAGGTATTTTCTGAAGATCGGAAACATCCGTCAATGATAGTGATGAAGATAAAGATGAATTTGAATGTGGTGCATTTCAGACACATTATAATAGTTATAGTCAAGAAGTATAAAGTAGAATACTGCAAACCAGATTTCCTGAAATCACAATACCTGTATCAGAGAAAGGAAGAGCGCACACGATCGCGCTGGTCGGAAATGTTCGACTGTCAGCCAGAGACACCCTCCACTTCTGTCCTGACCTCCTTTTGACCTTGTATCTTCTAACGAACTAGCTAATGGTAGTAGTGGTGATAGTAATCCTACTCTGAAGAGGAATAAGAATTATGGAGAAGTTGCCTTTGTATTTAAAAGAAGCCTCACGCAGTCACCGTGATAGCGGTGATAACACTTCCGTGTATGGTCAACCCCATCGTCATGAACAGAGCCTAAAAACTTTCAGCAGGACTCTCAACTCACTGCATCTAGTGCCCTTCAAATGTAAGCAAGAAAAAGCACTTGTGGTGTCACACCTCTCATTTTCCTGTGTGCCCCATTCACTACTATGCCATGTGTGAGAACTGGTCTTTCTGCATGAACTGCATGACTTGTAAGCCCCTTGGGGGAAAGATGCAACACTTTAGAGGATTTAGGAATTAAAGAATGAAAATCGACGGTCCACTATATTTTCATTATTATTATCATTACCAATATCATTATTATAAATATTACCACTACTATCATTTTTATGCTATATTCTTATTTTCGGGTCAAGATTCAGATTCCTTTAGAATTTATATATATATATATATATATATATATATATATATATATATATATATAAAGTAACAAAACAAATTAAGTTACAGATAATTACAAGCTTACTTTCAAAGTAAAAATTACCATTTTCTTTATAGCGGTACAGTTGTAATAATTGTTTATTTACTGCCAAAATGGGTGATATACTGTATTTATCGTTCGTGTGACAGTTTTATAAGTATTGTTTTCTTTATTTATATTTATTCTGTCCCTTTATATTGGGCTTGTTAAATAATAGGTAATATTTATTTGTTTTATATTTCTATCATTACTCATGTTGTTAATACTGTAGATGTTATTGATATTAATCCGTCTCGAGTTCATTGACATTCCAGGAATTATTATGATTATTATCGTTACTTTCATGAAACTGTCGTATTTTACTCTTATAGTGAACATGGAGTAACAATTTTATACGAATAATTACAAACTTTCACTTGGTGACGAGTTTTTAAGTCCACACTAATGACCATTAGGTAATCAGTGAGAATCTTTATTAACTTTTTTTATATAATGACGCGGAACTTGTTGAGTTTAGATGTTTTCTATCTACGTCATTTCATTTTATTCTTATCTAGATGAAATGTTCTTTGGAAAAGGATTAGTTGAGACGTAGAAAAAAATGATGGGGGACTCCTTATGATAGATCAGCCTAATGACCTCGTAATGAGAGAGAAAAAGAGTGTGAGGATTTTTATATGCATCATGGGTGTATCAATTTTTATTTATAGTGATTCCTTCATATCCACAGTAAACAATCTTAGGAAATTATGTTATTTTATATTATAGTCAGCAATAGTTACCTGCTGGTTCTCAGTCGGTATCTGGCATGCAGGAAATGAGAGTGGGTGTGGACTTCAAACCGATGAAAGGTGGGGCAAACGGGCGAGGGAATGTCCAGAGTTGTTTTGGTTGGAAGTCGGAGCATCGATAGAGCAAGAATTATACAAGAGGATATGGCTCAGAATCGTCAATGTTCATCGGTCATAATTTTGAACTCCAGTAGTTACAAAACCATGGGTTAGTAACTCTTTAAATAAGACACATGGGGAATTATATATATATATATATATATATATATATATATATATATAGCGTATAAATATATATATGTATATAAATATAAAGCTATATATTATATATATATA
>BOPN01003485.1:105000-107500 GCA_017312705.2 Penaeus japonicus | reverse complement strand
GATGACTTGCATTTTAGTCAGTAGTTACATTCTCCAAATGAAGCTAAAAGGACAACAAGATATCGAAAGAACAAGGCTTTTTTCGAAGAGACTGAAAACATCCCGTCAATGATAGTGATGAAGATAAAGATGAATTTGAATGTGGTGCATTTCAGACACATTATGTTATTAGTTATAGTCAATATGACAGTGATGACGCAGAACCAGACCCTGAACCATGACACCTGCATCGAGAGAGGAAGAGCGCACATGATCGCGCTGGTCGGAAATGTTCGACTGTCAGCCAGGATTATTCCCTCCACTTCTGTCCTGACCTCCTTTTGACCTTGTATCTTCTAACGAACTAGCTAATGGTAGTAGTGGTGATAGTAATCCTACTCTGAAGAGGAATAAGAATTATGGAGAAGTTGCCTTTGTATTTAAAAGAAGCCTCACGCAGTCACCGTGATAGCGGTGATAACACTTCCGTGTATGGTCAACCCCATCGTCATGAACAGAGCCTAAAAACTTTCAGCAGGACTCTCAACTCACTGCATCTAGTGCCCTTCAAATGTAAGCAAGAAAAAGCACTTGTGGTGTCACACCTCTCATTTTCCTGTGTGCCCCATTCACTACTATGCCATGTGTGAGAACTGGTCTTTCTGCATGAACTGCATGACTTGTAAGCCCCTTGGGGGAAAGATGCAACACTTTAGAGGATTTAGGAATTAAAGAATGAAAATCGACGGTCCACTATATTTTCATTATTATTATCATTACCAATATCATTATTATAAATATTACCACTACTATCATTTTTATGCTATATTCTTATTTTCGGGTCAAGATTCAGATTCCTTTAGAATTTATATATATATATATATATATATATATATATATATATATATATATATATATATATATATGTATGTATATGTATATGTATATATATATATATATATAAACAAAACAAATTAAGTTACGATAATTACAAGCTTACTTTTCAGCAAAAGGCTCACTTCAAGCTTTTCTTTATGGGGGGCAAAGAAATGGCATTGACTATTTTTTATTTTATTTTTTTCTAAAATGGGTGTTATATACTTCAGTTTACCGTTCGTGATAGTTTTCGCAATATTGCTTCGGGATTAGATATTTCTTCTAACCCTTGTATCAAGCCATAATGTTTCAATATAATATTTCATTATTTTATATTTCTATCATTACTCATGTTGTTAATACTGTAGATGTTATTGATATTAATCCGTCTCGAGTTCATTGACATTCCAGGAATTATTATGATTATTATCGTTACTTTCATGAAACTGTCGTATTTTACTCTTATAGTGAACATGGAGTAACAATTTTATACGAATAATTACAAACTTTCACTTGGTGACGAGTTTTAAGTCCACACTAATGACCACACAGTAAATCAAAGAGAACTTGTTGTCCTTTATGACGCGGAACTTGTTGAGTTTAGATGTTTTCTATCTACGTCATTTCATTTTATTCTTATCTAGATGAAATGTTCTTTGGAAAAGGATTAGTTGAGACGTAGAAAAAAATGATGGGGGACTCCTTATGATAGATCAGCCTAATGACCTCGTAATGAGAGAGAAAAAGAGTGTGAGGATTTTTATATGCATCATGGGTGTATCAATTTTTATTTATAGTGATTCCTTCATATCCAAATAGTAAACAATCTTAGGAAATTAAGGTCATTTTATTATATCAGCAATAGTTAATTTTGCCCTAGCTGGTATCTGGTGAATGGAGGAAAAATGAGAGTGGGTGGACTTCAAACCGATGAAAGGCGGGGCAAACCGGCCGAGGGAATGTCCAGAGTTGTTTTGGTTGGGTCGGGGCATCGGATGAGCAGACTTATATAAGAGGAGGCGCCTCGTGAACGTTCATCATTCAACACAATGAAACTCCTAGTAAGTGTCTTTGCTAAGTTTAGTAACTCTTTTAAAGACACATATATGTGTATTATATATATATATATATATATATATATATATATATATATATATATATATATATAAAAGTATGTATAAATATATATATATGTATATAAATATATATGTTTATATATATAAATATATATATATATACATATATATATATATATATATATATATATATACATATATATATATATATATATATATATATATATATATATATATATATATATATATATGTATGTATATATGTATATATATATATATATATATATATATATATAGATATAGATATATATATAATATATATGTATAAATATATATATATATATATATATATATATATATATATATATATATATGTATGTATGTATACATATATGTATGTATATATATATATATATATATATATATATATATATATATATATATATATATATATATATAGAGAGAGAGAGAGAGAGAGAGAGAGAGAGAGAGAGAGAGAGAGATTGATAACTTAGATTAATTATAACCTAATGATTTCAGATAATCCTACTATTCACAACTGCAGCCTT
>BOPN01003485.1:90000-95000 GCA_017312705.2 Penaeus japonicus | reverse complement strand
GTAACCTATTATAGTTGTATATAATCATATAATTGTATCTATCTGCCTCTATATACATATATATCCTCTCTATTTATTTCTATGTGTATTAATATGTCACACCATGTCTGTCTGCGAGTGAATGTTTTGGATTTTCATTACAACTTTGAGCTAATAACTCAAGTTTTCATATTCAGTTACTTCTTGTGTTTTTCATGTTTTAGTTGGCCCTTAGTTTTATAGAATTTTTCATGTTTTAGTTGGCCCTTAGTTTTATAGAATTTTTCATGTTTTAGTTGGCCCTTGGCTTTATAAAAATAACATTTATATTTCCAATAATACGTCAGCTTAAGCGATCCGACAATTTTTTTTCATCTTTTTATTATCATTTTTGAGAAATATCGGAATCTTTCAGATCGATTAAGTTTGATTCATCTCAATATCTACCACAGTATTCTCTCCCTATTCATTATTCCTCATGGTCATCAGATTCGAAGATACCAAAATCAGATGTTATAAATACACACACACACAAACACACACACCACACACACACACACACACACTCACACACATACACAAACACACACACACACACACACACACGCACACACACACACGCACACACACACACACACACACACACACACACAATGGCCAGGGAGGTATTTATGATTTCTTTATTAAAAGCATTACTGCATTATGTCATCATTCACATGAAAACAGCCTCGTTTCTTGGTATCTGATTTGAATTTCTAAATCACTCCAGCAGAGTGCTTGGTTGGACTGTCTTTAGGAACTCGCTATCATACTCTTTTATATATATAGATAACTTCCATTTCTATTTATACGTATACATATATATATATATATATATATATACATATATATGTATACGTGCACACACACACACACAGACACATACACACACGCGCGCACGCACGCACACACATTTACATATATACACATACAGACACACAAACACACACATGCGCACATGTGTATGTGTTTTTTATGTATTTTGTCTATACATAAGAATGAAAAACGGATGTAATATATGTAAATGTTTTAGAAGTTTTAGAATTTGAATAAAAGGGAGGAGATTTTTTGTTAGGTCATCATACGCCTAAAGAAAAAGGGGTTATTCAAGTGAGCCACTGACAAGTACCGAAGTGAGCGGAAGGAGATTCAGAGGAGAGCGGGGCAAGAGTTCTACATTCTAGAACGAGAGAGGTATAAAAGACGATGGACATACAATGTGGTCAGTATTACCCATCATGAAGTTCTTAGTAAGTCCTGTGACAGTAGAAGGTTCCCACTTCGGTCTATTTGTGTGAAATTCAAACAACGGATTAATAATTCATGTGAAATATATTTAAAAGACCAAACCTTAGTGCTTAACCTATAGAACAGTATCAGCTATGGTCATCATACGATTTGAAACAGAAAAAAAAATTAAAGTAACTCGAGCATTTCTAAGGATAATAAGTTTTCCCTTAGATACATTAGTATAAAAATGAAAATATAGAAAAAAAGTTTAATAGGCATGAAAAGTTTCATACTCTTAGAATACTTATATTTCACTTACTTTCCCACAGATTCTCTTTGTCGTGATTGCTGCAGTTTCGGCTGCGCCTCAGGGTTACAGTCATGATACACCTTCTGGAGAAGGATTTTCACATGGAGGATCTATAGATGGTTCTGAAGGTGGAATTGGAGTTGGTGGAGTCGGTGGATCAGTAGGTGGTTGTCAGGATGGACAGATCCTGCACGTGGATGGATCTTGTGTAACTCCTGTCATCACTCGAAAAGTGTATCTGTACGATGCTCCTGAAGCACCTGAAAGCCCAAGCGGTCCACCTCCAAGTGTACCACCACCCAAGGTAGAACACAACATCCTGTTTGTTCGTGTTCCTGAGGGTGCACCAGCACCTGAGCCCATCATTGTTCCTCCACCAAAGCAAACCAATGTTGTCTACGTGTTGAATAAGCAAGAAGAACAAGCTCAACAGGTGATCGAAGTTACACCTCATCCAGCAGCTGATCCCGAAATCTATTTCGTTAACTACCAAGAAGGAGAAAACCCGACCCTTCCTCTTGGTGTAGATCTTGAGACTGCTCTCAGCGTTGCCAGTGCAGCTGGCGGTGACGTGATCGGAGACGGCGGGGCCGGTGCTGGGCTTGGCGCCGGTGGATTAGACGGCGGTGCTGGAGCAGGAGGCGTTGGAGGTTTTGGAGGCAATGGAGGATTTGGAGGAGCTGGAGCAGGAGGCGTTGGAGGCGGTTTTGGAGGGAATGGAGGATTCGGAGGAGGTGGAGCAGGAGTCGTTGGGGGCGGTCTAGGAGGCAATGGAGGATTCGGAGGTGGTTTTGGTGGTGTAAATGGAGGAAGCGGCGGCTTCGGTGGAAATGGCGGCTCTCCGTCAAACCTGTACTCTAGTCCTTAAAATGGAAGAGATGCTATGAATTGTTATGCTATGCCTTCCATTTCTCAGATTTATTAAATTTATATAGATATGTACAGCTGATAAATAAACATTTATCGAATCGTAAATCGTAAATTTTTCTTCCATACTTTATATTAATGTTTTCATTGTGTCAAGTGAAATTGTAGTTTATGTGACAGCATATAAACATAATATTATCTTGTCTAGCTCTATACATCCATATATCCTCTCTATCTATTTCTATGTACATTTATGTGCAACTTCATGCTTGCCTACGTGTGATTATGTGTGTTAATATGTATCTGTGCCTTTATTTGTATTTAAGTGTATGTAGAGCGAGAACATTATGAATAAGTTTTTATATATATACCTATGTAATTCAGGTAGTTTTTTCTCGTTACATTATCATGGCATGTTTAAAGTTAATACTCTATTCTTTATTTTACTTGGAATATAGCTCTGATTTTTTAATTCCTGATATCATAAAAAAAATCCATACATTCATCTCATTATTCCTTTTATTTTTTGGATATATAATTCTATTTCAACTTTGATCTAATAACTCGAGCTTACATGTTCATCCGTATATTGTGTTTTCATCATACAGCTACCCTTTGGTGTTGTAGAGATACGACTTAAATTTCTAATAATACATCTTCTCAATCAATCTGATTGGAATTTAATTATAAACTGTAAGCCTTTCAAAACGATTGCGTTAGATTCGTCACAATATCTACCACATGATTCTCTCTCATTTCAATATTCTGTTTGAGTTTCAGAGTCTTAGATATTCAAAGTAGATAATATATATACAAACATATTATGTGACTATGTATACATACATATATATATATATACGAAGTGGTTTAGTGGTCTAGATCTGCACCTTCACACCTCGGGAGTCCTGGATTCAAGGAATGGCCAGGGAGGTATTTATGATTTCTTTATTAAAAGCATTACTGCATTATGTCATCATTCACATGAAAACAGCCTCGTTTCTTGGTATCTGATTTGAATTTCTAAATCACTCCAGCAGAGTGCTTGGTTGGACTGTCTTTAGGAACTCGCTATCATACTCTTATATATATTTATGCTCTTATTCATATATAATTACATCATTACTTGCATGCACATCCGCACCCATATGCACAGAAATATACACGCACATACATATATATACACATACAATCACATACGCACATATAAAGACACCGAAACGCACACACACACTTACGCATTCTCGCACAATGTGCGTGTAGGCATGTGTAGGCGTGTGTGTGAGAATGTGCATGCATAGAAATGTAATACGAACGTAATATTCATTAACATTTTAGACGTTTTAAAATTCGAATTAAGGGAATCACTTTCTTGACCAGACATCATACGCCTAAAGAAAAAGGGGTTATTCAAGTGAGCCACTGACAAGCACCGAAGTGAGCGGAAGGAGATTCAGAGGAGAGCGGGGCAAGAGTTCCACATTCTAGAACGAGAGAGGTATAAAAGACAATGGACATCCAATGCGGTCAGTATTACCTACCATGAAGTTCTTAGTAAGGATCTCACTTCGGTCTATTTGTGTGAAATTAGAATAAAAGATTTGTAATTGTTGTGAAATATATTTAAAAGCTGAGAATGAAACAAATTTTAAAGTATCAGCAACGGTTATCAAAATATTTAAAACAAAGAAAATATACATATTAAGAAATCTCAAGCATTATTAATCATTATAAGATTTCCCCTTCGAGTAGTGTTTCAAGTTTAATTGTCAATATTTATATGCTATAAACATTATATTAGTATCATTTGACTCATTATATCTTTATAGAACTTATTTTACTGTAAAAACTTTCTTTTTCAGATTTTGCTTTCATTAGTGGCTGTGACTTTTGCAGCTCCTCAGGGCTACAATTTAGATGCACCTTCAGGAGGTGGACTCACTCACGGAGGATCTATAGATGGTGCTGAAGGTGGAATTGCAGTTGGTGGAACTGGTGGTCCTGTAAATGGTTGTCAGGATGGACAGATCCTGCACGTGGATGGATCTTGTGTAACTCCTGTCATCACTCGAAAAGTGTATCTGTACGATGCTCCTGAAGCACCTGAGAGCCCAAGCGGTCCACCTCCAAGTGTACCACCACCCAAGGTAGAACACAACATCCTGTTTGTCCGTGTTCCTGAGGGTGCACCAGCACCTGAGCCCATCATTGTTCCTCCACCAAAGCAAACCAACGTTGTCTACGTGTTGAATAAGCAAGAAGAACAAGCTCAACAGGTGATCGAAGTTACACCTCATCCAGCAGCTGATCCCGAAATCTATTTCGTTAACTACCAAGAAGGAGAAAACCCGACCCTTCCTCTTGGTGTAGATCTTGAGACTGCTCTCAGCGTTGCCAGTGCAGCTGGCGGTGACGTGATCGGAGACGGCGGGGCCGGTGCTGGGCTTGGCGTCGGAGGATTAGACGGCGGTGCTGGAGCAGGAGGCGTTGGAGGTTTTGGAGGCAATGGAGGATTTGGAGGCAATGGAGGATTTGGAGGCAATGGAGGATTTGGAGGCAATGGAGGCTTCGGAGGAGC
>BOPN01003485.1:45000-47500 GCA_017312705.2 Penaeus japonicus | reverse complement strand
CGAGAAATTGTCATTAAAATAATGTCTGCGTATTGACACCAACAACTTTTGTTGGTGACATAAATTAAATCTGATATAAATTAAATGGAAGCATAACTGACAATCAGAAGTTAATTGATTGATAAATCTAGATATACATGCATATATATATATATATATATATATATATATATATATATATATATATATATATATATATATATATATATATATATATATATATATATATATATATATATATATATATATGTATATATATATATATATATATATATATATATATATATATATATATATATATATATATATATATATATGTATATATGTATATATATATATATATATATATACATATATATATATATATATATATATATACATATATATATATATATATATATATATATATATATATATATATATATATATATACATGTGTGTGTGTGTGTGTGTGTGTGTGTGTGCGTGTGTGTGTGTGTGTGTGTGTGTGTGTGTGTGTGTATGTATACAAATATATGTATGTATGTATCATACTTGGATATTTAAGAGATTTAAGTCAACACAGGTCTGCTTCGAATTCGAGGGATAATAAACGATGAAAAGGAATCGTATTCATATTATATCAGTTTTTTTCCTACTTTTGTAAAAGTATGAAAGAAAATGGCTTTTACAAATGATTTACAAAAAAAGCACATGCGTGAGTGGAATAGAATTCCCGGGAGAGAGGAATAGGAATATATACTGGGAGAAGTATAAAGGACGATGAGTATCTAGCGTCGACATCATTACCAGTCATGAAGTTCTTTGCATGTTTTACCACAGTGCACAATTCGTCAGTGATATTTTATTAAAGGCGCACTATGATTTATCATTTTGAGTTTATAAATGTATAGATTTGTAATACATTAATAGTGTCTGTTACATTATCACACAATTCGTCAGTGATATTTTATTAAAGGCGCACTATGATTTATAAATTTATAGATTTGTAATACATTAATAGTGTCTGTTACATTATCATAATATCACACAAAATTCCCTACTGATAAGTTTATATCTACATGTCTTCTTCGTAGTTAATATCTACATGTCTTCTTCTACTACTATTAGTGGCTGCAGCTTTTGCAGCGCCTCAGGCTACAATCTGACACTCTATCCGGAGGTGGATTTTGCCACAAGGAGGATCTATGGACGGTGATATATAAACTCACATTGACAAACAAACATACATACATACATATATATATATATATATATATATATATATATATATATATATATATATATATATATATGTATGTGTGTATGTGTGTGTGTGTGTGTGTGTGTGTGTATGTTTATATATGTATATATATACATATATATAATATATATATATATATATATATATATATATATATATATATATATATATATATATATATATATATACATATATACATAACATACATATATATATATATATATATATATATATATATATATATATATATATATATATACATATATATATGTATGTATATATATATATATATATATATATATATATATATATATATATATATATATATATATATATATATAGGATGACTTGCAAACACCCTTCCGTGTTGATAAATGGCAGATGTCCCACTATACACAAAACAGATTTATTGAAAATGAGACTCATTTTCAATAAATCTATTTTGTGTATAATGGGTTTATCTGTCATATATATATTTTTTTTTTTTTTTTTTTCGTGTGTGTGTAATTATGCGGGTATGTGTATGTGTATGTGTGTATATATGAATATGAATATATATATATATATATATATATATATATATATATATATATATATATATATATATACGTATATTTTCACACATACAGACGCACACAAACAAATGTAATTTTGGTTACACAGACATATATGTATATTGCTTCATGAACTTTTTATGAACTGAACTGCCGCATGAACTTTTCATGAACTGAAATGCCGCATGAACTTTTCATGAACTGAAATGCCGCATGAACTTTTCATGAGGTGAAATACCGCAATTGACGTTTATTCATCAATTATGTTGCATGTCTTGTCATTGGGAAATAATTTTGCTCTTTTAGACATAAAATAAATTGTTTATTAAATTGTACTTATAAACACACCAACAGGCGTCACAAATAAAACCAAGAATACAAGACATAGACTTCAAAAGAAGTCTCAGCGTCTTAAGGGCTAGCGTATAGGTTTGACGGAGTGCCACCATTAGCACTGAAAGAGCCGCTTCCTCCATTGGCACCTACGAATTCAACTCCGAATCCTCCATTGCCTCCAAATCCTCCATTACCTCCAAATCCTCCATTGCCTCCAAAACCTCCAACGCCTCCTGCTCCAGCACCGCCGTCTAATCCTCCGACGCCAAGCCCAGCACCGGCCCCGCCGTCTCCGATCACGTCACCGCCAGCTGCACTGGCAGCGCTGAGAGCAGTCTCAAGATCTACACCAAGAGGAAGGGTCGGG
>BOPN01003484.1:144425-158435 GCA_017312705.2 Penaeus japonicus | reverse complement strand
TCGTAGACGCACATAACTTATACTTTTATTAAAATTGAAATCAATATATGATGCATTTTGTCGTCATATTTAAAAAAAAAGCTTTACAACGCCTTATTTAACAGCAATAAGGGCGAGACATAAAAAATCCTCCATTTAACTGTACATGATATAGAAACTGTCTTTGTATAATTAGACAGCTATTACTCTACTTTAAAGGTAGAGAGAAAACTATAAATTGGTATTAATTCCTCAATCTTTTGAGTGAAAACACGAGCCTTAAATGCCCACACCTCTTTGGAACACAGCAACGCGACAGGAGATGTCACAACGAATTGTACCGCCAAGCTAGATAGTAACCAGCAGAGGCTTCACAGCACGCGCTCAAAAAAAAAAAAAAATAATAATAATAATAAAAAATAAAAATAAACTAATTCCCCGTCAGTGTTCATCGCATTTACGTAGGGCATAATCATTCGGGAATGTATATTGTCCAGTAACCTCATAGATTTTGTGATAGCTGTATAATGATCCGTAGGTTTATATAGGAAGGAATAACGTGCTTTGATGAGCGACATTCTCTAACGTGTTCTGAACGTGTAGACTTGTTTGTTATTGTTATCATTATTTTATTGTTATTCTGATTCTCATATGGATCATTTTCCGTTGAATGATTAATCAATACCCATTTTATTTAATGTCAATGCATCTGTAGCTGTTACGTAGGGAGAAATAGTTTTTGTACAGTATTATATATGGATATTGTAGTGATATTGATTCCCAAATATATTAGATGGAAAAAAAAATTCCCTCAAAGAAAGTATTGCCATGTTGTAGATCATCTTCGTTTCAGGTTTGTGTAGTACTATCGGTGTTTCGTAAAGCTAAGTGACAAAGGTTCTGTACCCACAAACACGCAGGCTGCTACGACAGAGTAATACCAACACAGACTAGAACCGTATATTACTGTTTATATCGAAGGATATAATCCGAAGCGTTACACTATAAAGTTCAAAGTAATAATGACCAGACGAGTGACCTATTAGCAGCCTATGTGCAGCGGTACGAGCCTTGGCGTGTATATATACATAAATTTCCCCATGGACGTTACCGTGTAGTGTACGACTGTACGTAGGCATGAGTAGTGAGTACGGTACGTAGTGAGTACGGTACGTAGTGGTGATGAATGGGCGTGCGAAATCCGCGCTTCCCTTCAGCCTTCCTTGCAGCGATGGGTCTTCCTGTAGAGGTGCCTTGGGGAGTACAGCTGTAGTGAAAGAAGTGTATTACAGGCGAGAGGCTTGTTAGTATACTATATTGCCATTATCACAAGACTTGTAAGTATGTAGGTGATCAAGGAAGATCGGTCGGTAGGATGTGCCACTGAGTTGGTGATTATGTCAACGGTTTGGTATGCAGGATAAATGTAGGTCTATGTGTGTATGTGCCTATGTGTTGCCGGCATCCCCCGCTCGCTCTCGGATTTCAGTAGTCATGATCAAGAGTCTCCCCCCCCCCCTCTTCTCCCCCCGGCCCCCTAAGTGTGGGTGGAGACGCCCATGTACGCCCAGTGTACATGTGCGACGTGTATGTTCTGCTTTCAATGGTGTTTCGAGGATGTCCGTCGCGCCCTTAGTTGATCCGGACGTCCAGGCACTCTTAGATGTGCTTGCAGTGTCGCTGTTTAATTAAGAAAACACCGGGTGCTGCTGCCTCTCTCCCTCCTCGGTTGCACTAAGCGTAAGACAACGTCACTGAGAGAGAAAAAAAGAAAAAAGCCCCTCGGAAGAGATATTTATGAGATGCAGAAGAAAGCTTTTTTTCACGTGTTCCACCCGAGACCTCCAGACAGTGAGGGACGCCATGACAGCACCCGGGATATCCGTCAGTGTACCGTGACTTGCATGCTGCTGTACAAAAAACAAAAACAAAAACAACTCCACAAACCGTGTCTGCCGCGCGTGGCAAGGACGTTTGTCTGTCTGTCTGCCGCTGCTGCAGGAGGCCCGACGGCGGCCCGACATGACCACCCGGCCGGGCCGCCTCTGTACTTCCCGGCCCGCCCGCACTCACTCACGCACTCACTCGGGACCAAAGACTGTATACGACTGTCTATGCTGTACAGTCTTTGCTCGTGACTCTTGCACCACCAACGCACTCTGACGCTCTCTGCACTCGACTCTGTCTCGACGGCGGCGGCGGCGGTGGCGGCCTGGCTCCGGCGGCGGCCGCTCGTCGCCCCAGCGGGGTCTTGACCTTAACTCCGGCTCCTGCAGGACTCCCTTTGACCTCGCTTAACATCTCTTTTACGGACTTGATGAGTTTGACTTCAGAGAAAAACCCGGACCACACATTCTCTGCAAAAGATTAAGATTCTTTCAGAGAGATTAAACAGTTTGGCAAATGTTGCATTTCGATCAGATTTAAAATGTTTGAATCAACATTGCAGAGCCTTTTAAGACCAAGACCTTCCCTTACTGTCCTTTCTGAGTAGTATCAATATGTACAAATCACTTCACTTCTTCTCCTCTCTGTAGACAAATATTTATTTCTCATTTTTATGTTAACAAAAAAAAAAAAAAAATTAAATGTACAGTACAACCCAGTTAAAAAAAAAAGTGTCAAAAAGTTAACCATCCGACACTTATTTTAATATTTATTTTTTTCAAACCAATAAACAGTCTAACTAAGTTCTTACATACATTTATTTTTCTTCAATTGCTAGTCTCTTCCTTGTGTGTGAAGTAGAAAATTCAGTTGTTGGGTTCAGAGGCGCCGTGACGTCTGTGTGTCAACTCGCCTCTGCAGCGCCTCGCTCGCTGGGTGTCGCGAGTATAAACTTTTTTTTTTCATTAATATATATTTTTTCTCTCTCTCTCGACTAACGGCCTTTCAAATTGTTGTCTGTATGTTTGTGTGTGTGTGCTTTTTGTAGTGGTTTGTGTCTGTGTTTGAGATGTATTTGTTTCTGGTTGTTTCCTTGTTCTTCTCTTTATCTGTCTTTTCACGTAATGGGGTTGGGATACCTTTCCGATATTAATATTTCTTCTTTAGCTTTCACGATTTAGTGTTAAGTATTCCAGACTGTATCGAAGGTTGAAGTACACGATTTGACAGTGTCATTGAACATTCATTTTATCGATAGGAAGCGACCTTGTTGAAAATGTGATTTGCAGATAGAATGCGTGATTACGGGTGAGCTTTTTTGGCATGGAGTCGGTGTGGTGAAGTCGACGATTTGTCGCAAACGTGTGTGTTTAAAGGAAGCCGAATTATACCGAGGTATGTTTGTGGGTTTGTGGATGTTTTTCTCTTTGCATACGACGCCCACATGTGAGTATATATAAGTGTATTTGTGTGTGTGAGAGAGATTAATTGATTGAATGAATGAATGAATGAAAGAAAGAATGACCACAAATGTGTGCTATCTCACATCTGCATCGCACCGTATTTGCATATGTCTGTGTATATATGTGTGTATGTATCGGCTTGCGTGTTAGCGTGGCCGTACGTACGTGTGTGTGTTCGTTGCTAGCATGCTCTATCCCTGGGGCCGAATCGAGCCTGAGCGCCCAAAGGCAGTTCACACACAGATGCGCGGCGAACGATAAACAACTGGATTTTTTTCCAGTTCACACTCTTTAATTGTTTTTTTTTTCCTCCATCTTCAGAGATATGTTTGTCTTACGTTATGTATGTTGCTTACTTCTTACAGATCCGGAAACAGGGCTCTACAACTTTGACTGTAAGTTTTAACCCCCACCTCCCCCCTCACCACCTCCCACCCCCACCACCACCACCACGATCATCATCATCACCACCACCATTATCATCATCATCACTCTGTATCATCACTTCCACACACACACCACCGCCAGTGCACCCGCGTCCCGCCTCGGGGCTGCAACACCCGCCCTCAGGCACCGCTCAGCATGCAACCTCACCTCCACCGGCACCTCTGGGTCATGCCTGGACACCTCACAAGAACGCCTCTGGTGGCACTCGTTGATGGCACTCGTTGATGGCACTCGTTCACTCTTGCACTCGGAGCATCTTCTGGACCGACCCTACCCTGATCCCCCTCCCCTCCTCTCCTCTCCTATCCCCTATCCCCTCCCTCCCCAACCATCCTCTACCGCTCCCTCCCTCCCCTTCCTTTACCTCCCCATCCTTCTCCCCGTCCCTCTCCCCGTCCCTCTCCCCTTCCCCCCTTCCCTCCTCCTCCTCCTCTCCTCCTCTCCTCCTATCCTCCTCCTATCCTCCTCCTCCTTTATGCACGCCCTGGGTTATGATGGTCCAGTGAATTGCCCTATTGCAACCCTCCTTTCGAGCACGGCCTAGGTCACTGTGACGCCCTTACAGTTCTGGGGGGGCGGCGGCGTTGCAGTGAGTGGGGGAGGGTTGTGGCGCTGCCACCGCCGTGTCTTTCCCTTCGGTTCTCCCAAGTCACTCAGTTTATGGATAATGTAAATACCTTGTACATACATACATACATAAACGTACATGTGCTAATGCTGACTCGCAAGTTCAAGTCCATACTCAGAGTCACACACACACACTCAAACACACTCTCACACACACACACATACTCACACTCACGCACACATACTCACACACTCACACTCATATCACACACCCACACTAACACTCAGAACCACATTGCCCAGCATCACCCGATACATTCTCCCCATCCGCCACCTGTGCCTTGCCTGCACACCTGGTCAAGTCATCTCGTCATCCCAGGATCGCCCGATTAACCGTTACTAATTTTACACATGTGAATGATTTGCTTGTTTATTAATTACATTCCAGTTACAGCAACTAACCATGATTGTCATTGCAAGAATGCATCCCTGCCTCCCCACCTCCATATTTCCCCTCTCCCTATTCCCCTCTCCCTATCCTTATCTCATGGCAAGTACCCGACCAGCCATGGCATGCATGCAGTATGTCTTCTCTATGAAACCTCAAAATTCCTTAGTGGATTGCAAAATGTCATGGCAGGAGGTTGACCAGGACGTGTGTAAAGTGTGAAGTCAAAAGGTGCCTGGGATGTGTTTGCGTATGTGGGCCATACTGACACAAGGAGCATGTCAAGTTGGCAGGCACCAGGCACACCTTTCTTGGGCTGTCACATGCACTATGTCTAGCCTGCCTTCCTTGCCTCCTCCTCTTCCTCCTCCTCCTCCTCTTCCTCTTCCTCCTCTTCCTCCTCTCCCCCCTTTTCCTTCTCCTCCTGCTCTCCCCCCTTTTCCTTCTCCTTCTCCCCCCCTTTTCCTCCTCTTCCCTCCCCCCCCCCCTTTTCCTTCTCCTCCTCCTCCCCCTACCCCCTTTTCCTCCGCCTCCTCCCCTTACCCCTACCCCCTTTTCCTCTGCCTCCTCCCCCTACCCCCTTTTCCTCCTCCTCCTCCCTTTCCTCCCCCTCCCCCTCCTCCCTTTCCTCCTCCTCTTCCTCCCTTTCCTCCCCCTCCTCTTCCACCACCACATCCTTATCCTCCAACCTGGCAGTCTCCCATTTATGATCAAAGTTCAGTTTTTGTAATGCAAGTTTGTCAGACAGCAAAAAACTGATGGAACATTATTAAAGAATGCACTGCATCTGTTCCAATCACAGTGTCATTAGAACTTTTTTTCTATCTAGAGATTTGCATTTTTGTTTGTCTTTTGGCATGGGATTTATGTCAAGTTAAAGTTTAAGTTCAGTGAGATTAAGTTGTATGTTGATATGTGATTCACATCTCACAATAATTGGCATTTTGTCTTTCTTATCAAGAAAGCAAGAATACATTAATACATTGATAGTGATGGATTTAATTTGCAATCAAGAGATGAACCCCCCCAAAATAGAAAAATCCCTGGCCATTTTTCACTTGCTCGTTCAACATAACACCCACACTCTTATACCCCATAATTCACCCAAACCGAATTTAAATAACTGGTATAAACATTTCAGAAACCCCCTTCTTTATAAACAAGATCTAATAAATAATTCTCTCCTGCTTAAGCTGCATTGTGCTTCAATTATGCTTCACTGTGAATGCCTAATTATGCACGATGATGAAGTGTGGTTGTGTTTTGAGTGTGATGAATGCCTTATTTTATTTTGTTTACATTTTGTGACTGAAGCTAGCATGTGCCTCCATGCCTCTCTCTCTCTGTCTCCCTCTCTGTCTCTCCCTCTCTCACAGTCCACCATTCATTTGCCTCCCCTGTATCCTCATTCCATAGTTGCGTAATATCCTTTGACTTCTGGTAATACTCCGTTCCTCGAACCTCTCTCCTCTTGTGGGTCTTTGTATGTTTTCTCTTCTTCGTCTTTGGTTTTATTTTTGCTTTCTCTCAACTCTTGTCTGTTCTTCATGATTTTTGGGTTTTTTATTTTGCTCTTGAGTGATATATTGTTTTTTTTTCACTTATTCCCCTTTTTCAAAGTGTTTTTTTTTTTTCTCCCTAAAACATTTTATATCAACTTCGATTTCTGCCACCACTATCCTTTTTTCCCTCTTCCTCCTCCTCCTCATCATCCTTCCCAGCCTCCTCCCCCCCCCCTGTTTTAGCTTATTTTATTCATTTTTTATACTTTTTCTTCCTCCTCAATTTTCCTTTTTTCTTCTTTTCTAGCCTCATGCTCCTCTTACTCCTCTTCCTCTTCCTCTTTCTCATTTTCTTGTCATTATTCCTCCTCCTCTTCCTGTTCCTCTTTCTCATTTTCTTGTCATTATTCCTCCTCCTCCTCCTCCTCTTCCTGTTCCTCTTTCTCATTTTCTTGTCATTATTCCTCCTCCCCCTCCTCCTCCTCCTTTTTGTCTTCCTCCTAACACCTCATGATACTCAACACTGGACCTTCCATGTCTGTCCCTCTTTCACAGGACCTCTTTTGTTTCCTCCAAAATTTTATGCGCATTTTATGTTTGTTTGTTTTTCGTCTCATCTTATGTTTTCAGTTCATTATTATTTTTTTCTTTCTTTCTTTTTTTTTGTTATTATCGTGCATTGCCTTTTCCGGGTTAGGTTGCCGAGAGCTGAATTTTCCTTTTTGTTTTACATTTCTTTCAGTTGTGATGTTAGGTTTAAGATTTTTTTTTTCACTTGCATTTTGATATGTACCGAAGCATGTTGATGTGGAAACCAGCGCCCTTTTCTATGTATTCATTATGGTTGCTTCTGTTGTTTTTTGTTTTTTTTGTTTTTTTTTGCTATTCTTCAGAACTTTAAATGTTTTTAAAGCCTCTAAGACTTTAATCATATATATGCTTATCTTTTATTAAGTATGCAATTGCAGAATGACAAACAACAGAAGCAAAGAGTTACATTAAGCTGCATTTTTATATATTTGTTTGTTTGGTTGTTATCGCTTTGTTTGTTAAGGGTTGATCATGGTTTCCTGGTATCTTTTTTTTTTTTTTTTTTTTTTTTTTTTTTTTTTTTTTTTTTTTTTTTTCTTACACTTCAGACCAAGATTGAAACTTGCAGGTTTTGAAATGTTAAGTGATGCAACAATTAAAGATCAATTTGAAATATAATCGAGCAAGTTCCAGTTCGTGGTCTTGAAGAAGCATGTTTTTTATTTATTTAAAGAAAGAATATATAAATATCTTTATATGTGTATGTGGCTGCGCACCAGTGAGATGAAGAAAGGAAAAAAAATTGCTTGGTTCTGAACCCTGGTGATGGCTGCCACCTTGTTGTGGTTCTTGGCCTGCCGTTTTGTGGATGGGTTGGAATTGTGATTTTCCTTTCCACCACTTTTTTTTTTTTTTTTATCTTTAAGATTTGTTTTGGATATCATGCAGTTTTGCTTTGTTGCTTAGCTTCTACTTTCTTTTATTATGCAAGAGTATCATGTAGAGTATTTCGTTGCTTTATTTTTTCTTTTTTTTTTTTTTTTTTTTTTTTTTTCTGTAAATTATTCAAGTTGCATTTTGGATAAATTAATTTTGCTTTGTTTTGCCTTTAAGATTGCATTTTTATATATTAAGTTGTACAGTACAGTTAAGCCCTCGTCTGCCCGAGCATTTTTGAGTCATGATACGTCCACTATTGAGCTTTTCCTTGTGCATTTGTAAATACCTTTCAGAGGGCCAGTAATGCGTGTTGTAATAAGCTTTTCCCAATTGTAGACCTAAATCAAGTTGAAAAGGTAGGTTTTTTTTCACATTACCTTATTTTTTCCCCCCCTTTTTCCACTTAAGTCAGGCAGGGTTGTTCTCTCTGATGGTCGACCACCACTCCCCTCGCTAATTCTTGAAAACCTCTTGCAGATGTAGACATGGTTTTGTCTATGCCGGCGGAGAACGAGATCAAGGACGACCAGTGGCTCGGGGTGACTCTCAAGAGCCAGGGTGCTGGAGGGAAGGTCCTGGTGAGTCTAGCTTCGCAGTTCCTCCATGTGTCTTCTCCTCCTCCTTATCTCCTTCTTTTGTTCTTTGCTTAAATTTGATACAGATTGAATTCAAATGTCAAATATATAGATATAGATATATATATGCTTATATATTTTTATATTTGATGTAGATTTAATTCCAAATCCATTGCTAAAATAATACCTTTTTCCCTCAGTTTGTTAGATGTTAATTTTAATTTTGTGAATTTTAGACTGGATTCAAGCCTTACATAAAAGTTTTCCTTCCTGAAAGGTGTAGACTCGTGTGTCATGGACAAGGGCATATATCTATCAGTATAATAACAGCATAATCAACTTTGATTTGGTCATATTGGATTTTATAAGATTGATCACAATCATACCTTTCTCATTTCTTTTCTCTCTCTCATTATAAGTCACAATAAACTAAACCCAAATCATAGAAACATGTAGACTTCACAAGAGATGTAATTGATGCTTTTGATCTTCTTCAGAGTTTAAGGTAATTCTAATGAACATTTTATTAAGGTATGTCAGTCACATCTCTTGCATAGCAAAGTTATCCAGTGTTCTTTATACCATAATCTACGTTTGTGGCCTTGTACTCTGGTCACACATACAAATGCTTTCTCTTGTCCTAACAGGTGTGTGCTCATCGTTACATGCACAAGGGCCCAGGATTCCAATGGGGTTTCGGCCTGTGCTACATCCTCACGCAGACGCTCGATGTCTCTGACTACTTGGAGCCTTGCAGGGGAAAACCCGTCAATGAGTAAGGAGAAATGATAGTTCTTTCATCGTCATTATTGGTGGTGGTGTTCTTGATGGTCGTTAGTATTATGGGAGTGTATTTTCCTTTAAATATTTTCTATACATTTAATATTATTTGGGTAATTTGGTTAGTGTTTGCAATAATTGTTTATGCCGTATTGATTTGATATTACTTTATAATGACTTATAATTGTTTTTTGTTTCTTTATTTGATAATTCATCAAAACTACTTGGACAGTTGATTTAAGAGAAATAAGATATGTCACCGTGATTTTCCATGGGCTATCAAAAGGTGACGCCTCACACCAAATCTGATAATCCTATGTAGTGATAATCATATTTTTCTATTGAATTGATGATAATATGATACTCCTTCTTATTCATATGATCTTGATGACACAAATTCCTCATTCTGTTTCGCACTTTGCAGGGGTCATCAACAGTACGGCTTCTGCCAAGCAGGAACAAGCGGTCTTTTGCTAAATGACGAGGCTGTTCTCGGCGTGCCCGGACCCTACACCTGGAGAGGAACTGTACACACATCCAACATCTCGGACAACTTCCTGTTCAAGGATAAGACGCAGTATTTCGGTCCCGTGACGGAAAAGGATTCACCCGTGGACAAGTACAGTTATTTAGGTGGGTGAAAGTTTTTTGGATTTTGTGCTGTAAATTTCTGTTTCTGTCTCTCTTTTTCAACTCTCTCTCCCTGTTGTGAATTTTGTTTTCAAGTCTATATGTAAGGTGGCTGATGCTTTTCACGTTTTGTTAATATCACTATATTACAAGATTCAGACTTAGATTTTTGTTCTTAATGACTTCACTGTTTCTTCAGCTCCATATCTTGTAACTCTTAAAGGATGCACTGTCTTGGGATCTGTCACAAAATTCACTAAACAATCTCCATTTTGATTCAATCTCTATGGAAAATTGCATTTTTAGATTCAACACATCAAAATATATATTATGACAAGAAAACATTACTTTAGTTTTCTGGCATCCTATGGAATATTGGTATAATTTGAGCATGTCTAAACCTGAGCATGACTGAATTTAGTATGCATGTCCTTTTGGGGTGAAAGTGTTCTGTCACTTGAACATGAGTATTACCGTAAGTCACTGCAATTTCTTCTTCTGATTCACTTCTTCTTTCACAGTGTTCCTATTATTCATTCGGTCTTCCTTTTTGCAGGCTACTCAGTGACAGCAGGTCGTTTCTTTGGGAATTACATGTCGTATGTGGGCGGAGCACCAAGAGCTAAGGAGACGGGTCAGGTGGTGTTCTTCACTCGCGAAAAAATTGGTGAAAGCTTGTTGCGAGTCGACCTAATCCTCGATGGAGAGATGTTTGCCTCAAGCTTTGGGTTTGAAGTGCTTGGCATTGATATCAATAATGACGGGTAAGTTGGTGAACATCTTTAGCTTTTTATAATTGTTTTCCTTTTGCATGAAAACTAAAAATGCAGCCATATACATGACATCAGTTAGTAGGAAACTGTTTAAATATTTACACCTACCATCTTGAATTCAAAAACAGGTAATTCAGTTACGTGGCACATATTTATCCTGCACAAAGTTTATTGTTAACAAGCCTATCCCAAACATGAATAAGTAGGCAACATATATAATTGAATGTATCAATTTCTTCTGAATGGACTGATTTTTCGCCACAGACGTGATGATCTTATCGTTGGTGCTCCCTTCTACTACACAAGTACTTCAAGCGGTGCTGTTTATGTCTACATGAACAATGACGGAGGATTTGTGGAAAATCATCCATATACAAAGATTGAAGGTTTGTCCAATTCAGTTATTCTTTTTGTTGTAATGATTGATAAACACAGTAGGTTGAAAAATGTGTGTTAATGTTGAAAAATACGAGAATGATCTTTTTACCTTTTGAAATGTTTATGGTTGTGGGAATTTATGCTTGGAAGTAGTTTGTGCAGCAAATTCTAGACTTTGTTTATGACTATAGGAATGGTATGAATTCCTTGCCTTCAATGGCGAACGATGGCATTGGTTAATTGAATTAAATTGTTGGTCCATTAAATGCAGGTACTTGGCATTAGATACATAGATATAGATATGATTTTGGAGTGTGGCGTGTTTTTTCTCCTAGGTGTAAATTGGATTGAAATCATGCTTGTGTTTTTACCATTATATAAATGGAAAAGAAATTTCATTAAAATTCTTTATATCTCTCGCTTCCTCTCTTTCTCTCCCCCACATCTTTTCCCCCTCTTTTCATTCTCTCCTTTTATCCTCTCTCTCTCTCTCTCTCTCTCTCTCTCTCTCTCTCTCTCTCTCTCTCTCTCTCTCTCTCTCTCTCTCTCTCTCTCTCTCTCTCTTCCTCTTTCTCTCTCTTCCTCTTTCTCTCTCTTCCTCTCTTCCTCTTTCTCTCTCTTCCTCTCTCCCCCTTCCTCTTTCCCTCCCTCCCACCCTCCCTCTCCCTCTCCCTCTCCCTCTCCCCCTCCCTCCTTCCTCTTCCTCCTCTTTCTCCTCCTCCTTTTCCTCCTCCTCCTTTTCCTCCTCCTCCTCTACCTCTTCCTCTACCTCTACCTCTACCTCTACCTCTACCTCTTCCTTTCTCTCACCCATTTTCTGCTGCTCACACAGAATACATATTGATATCTATTTAGTTTTATATATTAGGTTTCATCAGCAGATGTTCATATAAATGATATATATAGGATTCTTCCTGAATCAAAGATAACTTTTCCTTAACAGAAAAAATAGATTTAAGATCCAACATAAAAATATGAATTTGCATCGGCTTCATTTTTTTTTTTCAACAGTAAAGCATATAGATATGATTAGGATTTCATGATTTGAAAGATTTTTAATCTATTATTTTTTGCCATATATGCAAATAAGTAGTTAATTGTAAACAGCAAATTAGAGACTGAATATTATTGACACCTGTTATAGAAATTATATATAATTTATGTATATAATTGTCTTGTGCATTGCAATATGCATCAGTAGAGAACGGATATTACATAAATAATTACATACAATATTCAATCAGCACTAATGTGCATTAGTAGAAGCACAATGTATATGTGTATATTTCACTATCTATTACATTTATAATTACAGACTGTTATTGCATGAGAATAGGTAATGTACATTGTGCAATGTCTTGTAATAAGGACTTTAATATAGATAACTGATATACACAGGCAGACTCTGATGCTATTATACTCAGAATTGGTATACTGAACAAATTCATAAATGGAAGAGTTATTGAATTTATCAGTGCATTTTTTTTTTTTTTTTTTTTTTTTTTTTTTTTTTTTTTTTTTTTTTTTTTCCTTTTTTGGAATGTTTATATAATTGCTAAAAAAAATATTCATTTCTTGTTATTCTAGGTAGACATGCTTCTGTAAAGTGTAGTGCATTGTAACAAATGTTCTTTATAAGTTAAGCTGGAATGACTGAGTTTTGTTTTATGTATACAGTGTATATCAAGCCTGTATTGGATGAAGGTGTATATTTTATGTATTTTATGGGTTTTTGCACATAGAACTATAGTGAATGGAGGTGTATATATGATTTTTTGCAAAGCATTGTATATATCTATTTTTTTCTCTCTCTCTCTCAATGAAGTCAGATTTAGAATACAAATTTTTTTGTAAGGTTTTTATATTTGTATATTTCATGACTACATACAGACATATATACTCACTCTCCTATCCAAGGTGTAGGTCTTGCACACGACCCGCAGGTTTTCCAGACACACCCACCAAGTGCTCAAGGTGAAGCATGATAATACAGACATAAGTCTAGTTGTTCCGTTAGTCTGTCACCAAGTGGTGTTAAAAAAAAGTGAAAACTCTCCCGCCAATGTATGTTTTATTGCGGAGAGATCTTTATTTTTTAGTGGACTAACACAAGTACATTTTCTGATTCGTTTTAATTTTTCATGTTTTTCTCTCATTGTTCCCTTTGACTTTACTCTCTTTATAGTAATAGCCTCTAAGTACAGTATTTAGCATAGTGTTGCTGATTTATGTATATTTCTATCTTTTATTTTGTTTTCATAGTAATTGTAATGATGATTAAGATAGAAGTTAATCAGTGTTATAGAGCATTTTTTGTGCATGAGGCTGTACATCATTGTCTATTTATGATTCTTTAGTCTTTTATTCAGTTTACTTAAAGACCTGAAATTGCCATAAAATTGTGACATTCTGGCAACCAAGTTTTGACAAACTGAGTTACAGGGTAAAGATGCAACATATAGAATTTTATATATATATATTTATTTTTCCAACTTTTTAAAAAAATCTGCAGCTTGTCTAATATACTGGCATTTTTTAATAAAACTCAGCAGGAATGTCACACATTTCATTTTTTAAAATGCATCTTAAAACAGTTTGTTACATAAATCCACAATATTTGTTCACATTTAATGATACTTAAACAAAATTTTTATTGATGTAGGTGAGGCAGGCGAGAGTCGCTTTGGATTCTCCATGACCTCCTTGGGTGACCTCAACCATGATGGATACACGGACGTAGCCATCGGTGCTCCTTATGAAGGACGTGGCGCAATCTACGTTTACCTGGGCACAAAGGATGGTCTCATGAAGGAAGATGGACGTGTTAAGGCAGCTCAGGTAATGATCTTTATAAGAATTTATTTTTCCTTTTTTCTTCTTGCTTCCCCTCCTCTTCCCTCTCTCCCTTCCCTCCCTCCTCCTCCTCTTCCCTCCTGCCCTCTTCCTCCTCCTCCTCTTCAAATTGCAACCTTGAATTGATCTTTTGCTTTGTGAATCTGTATCAAGTTTGTTACAAGATTTCTATAAAGGGAATAAAAACATTTAATAGCAGATTTATTAACCAGATATATCTATCTAAGTGTCCTTGGAGTTTATCCATATGAATCCAGT
>BOPN01003484.1:124425-134425 GCA_017312705.2 Penaeus japonicus | reverse complement strand
AGATTCCGATGGAGTTCTGCTGATAATCAGGGAAGTACAACAGGCAGGGAAAGCACAAGAACTTACTCATCATCTGGCAGAGGCTATGAGAGTGAAGGTGAAAGAAGAACTTTCTCTGGTGACTATGACAGAACAGATGATGGAAGCTACAGGAGAACTTATTCAGGTACATATGATAGAACATCTGGTATCGATTCTAGGAGAAGAGGACATTCTGATGGATATGACAGAACAGTTGAAGAAGATGGTTCCAGAACATACTTTGATGGATATGATAGAATAGGTGACAGTGATCAGAACAGACGAGGCTATGGTAGAACTGAGGGAGAGAGTGGGTACAGAAGAAATTACGATACTCATGATAGAGGAGTGAATGCTGGTGGCAGAGATGGATTTAGAACCTATGAAAGAACTGAGTCTTCAAGAAGAACTTACCATAGTGGAGGAAGTGAAGCTGGAGACATTGGAGATGGTTCAGTAAGATCATCTGGAGACCAGTATTATAGGAGAACAAACTTTGACAGATCAAGTGACCGCACATCTGGAAGCGATTCCTTCAGACGTACCTCTGGTGAAGGCAGAGAAGATGGCTCATATTCCAGGTCAGGACAGGGTACCCTTAGAACCACTACATGGGATTTGACTGCTGACAGCGACAGACACAACAGGGCAAGAGGAGGCTCACACTCAACGCGCCATCATGTCACAAGTTCACAAGACCACAGTTCTTCTGCCAGTGGTTCAGGTACAGGAAGAATCAGTCATTTTGAGTCCTCCGGCCCAGATGAAAATGGAACTTACAAGCGAGTGGAAATAGATCCAGAGACTGGAGAAACTACAGTTTACACAAGAAGAGTGTACAGTCGCAGATGGCCCGAAGATTGGGATAGTAGATCATTTAACCAAGATCTTCCACCCTTGGAGGGAGTAGAACATGAAGGAAGTCAGCGACAACTGAAACGCACAAAACGTGAGAGAGAACTTATCATTAAACCTCAGGCTGTGACTGATGCCAAAACAGGGAAAACAATGCAGGTTGTGAATTTGGTAAGTTGATCTTTTATTTCCATTCTGTGATTTGAATGAAAATGGAATGACCATTCATATTGTGTGAAAGTCAAATGCTTAAAACCTATGTATGTAGAATAGAATACAAATGTAAAAGGTTAATATCAATTTTGCCGCTTTTTACCCACAGAGATGCGATGGAGATGTCCCAACAGCCAAGTGCTTCGTCTTCCACTGCACCATCCGAAACTTAGGGGCCAAGCAAGCAGCAAGTATTCGCATCAAGTCAAGACTTTGGAACTCCACCCTGGTCGAGGATTATCCTAGGGTCAGCTATGTAAGCATCAAATCCAAAGCTTCATTGATATTGCCAGAAGACATTCGAGAGGACCAAGACCAGTCGGACGATGTGGCCTCAGCGGAAACTTTAGCCTATCCCGATTTATTAGATCAGCTCCCACCAGAGGAGGTGCCACTCTGGGTCATCTTAGTGTCTATCTTTGCTGGTCTCTTAGTGCTCTTAATCATCGCACTCATACTGTGGAAGTTAGGCTTCTTTGAGAGAAAGCGACCAGACCCGACGCTTTCGGGAAACTTGGATAAGGATGCAAACGGATACTAATCCTTAATAGACCTCTAAAATATATCTGTTAACTTGCAAGTGCCAATTTATGTTCAGCATTTTCATGTGCCGAAAATGTGAATAGTGATTATCATAATTTTTTTTTTTTTAATGATAAAACATTATCATGAAAGTTTGTGTGCAAGTCAATGTGCTCGTATGTGTCTTCGACCCATTGAGAACTTGAAACTCTTGAAATATGTGAAAGTGTTGTTTCTGTCGCCCATTAACGTCCCACAAGATGTGTCATAGTAAAGAAAGGCTTATTAATAAGTAACAAGATTTTGGGATGATATGAGCTGCTGTAAGACCGCTACAACACAAGCGTTACTGCTGCTGCTGCCATGACTGTGATGTTCATTGTGCCTTCCAATCTCTGACTTCAGAGGCACTTCTGTGGCTCAAGAATAGCCAAAAGATTTTTTTTTTTCTATTCATTCAGAAAGGTGTAATGCCATTTTCCTAGATGTATTGCTTTTCTGGATTGTTTAATTTAAAACAAAACTTTCAAAAAAAGTTTGTACAGAATTGATGATGACTTGAGATGTTATTTTCTTAGGATACAAGTTCAAAATGACATCTTGATGTACTAAAGTATATTGATTATGCCTCTTCCTGAGACAGTTATATATGTGTGCATGTGGATGAATGAATGAATGTGTGCTAAGTGCGTTTTGAACTAATGCTGTATTTGGTTGTTCAGCTTTGTCTTTTGTTCTGTAAATATGTGTAGATATTTGGTGATAAATGGTGTATTTGTTATTATTAAAACTATATTTTAATCAATAGTTTTATGAACTATTGTCCTGAACTTTTTTTTTCTTCTTTTTATCTTTTTTTTTTCTTTCTTTTTTATGATCTGTTGTAGTTAATGATTCTCAAAACCTGCTTATTCGTTAGGATCTCACTGTACATAGGAGATGATATACCTGTGTGATAAATCCATTCACTGAACTGTACTCACTTGATGAGCCCATCAGTGTACTTATAAAATTTTATGTATGTTAAACAAAACAGAAAATTATTGGAATTCTCTTTCAAATCATGATCTGGTGTAAAATATGTTCAGAGATATTGAGTGCTATACTTGTATAATAAATATGAATTCTAACAAGTAAATGAATTTTTAAAAACCATAGCTACATGATACAGATCTTTATACGTTGCCCCTTGTGCTGATCTTGGCACCAGAGATTGAATTGATGATCACCAAATGTGATTTTGGCTGAATGGTGATTACACAATATCACATTGAAACAGTGAACCAAAACTCAAAATATAATCACAGTGGTTTGTTTAGTGTTTTATTATAGAAACAAGTTAATTGGAATACGGTTAATTGTAAAAATGTTGTTTTGCTTTTAATAAACCACTGTGCTTTTGTCATGGGTTTCTGCTAATTTGTTTTGTAAAGGCATAGTTAGAAATGATGCTAGAAATGAAACTTGTGATATATTTATTTAGAATATGTATGTAGAAAAGGGTATATATGAGAATGAATAACATCATAACACAAGAGTAGTGACTGACACATTTCAGTTAAATCTTCATTAGCATTACATGTAATTCAGATGAAGATTTACTCAAAATGCGTCAGTTACACCTCTTCTGGTGTGATAAATATGTATATTCTATGATATTTTCTATAAGATTTAATAAACCAAGTCACTACTTACTTTGCTGAATAGATATTAATTTTCTACATGCTACAAAATTAACCTGTAATTACGATAAAATTATATCAATTATTGTCTTTAATAAAGCTAATCTTTGATAATGGTAGATTCAGAAAAAATCCCCTGCATTTATTTCAAATAAATAAAATAACAAAGACAGATATTGCTATTAGTTTTCATTTATGAACCAACTAAAATAAAACAAGTGAAACTCAATTAATTCTAGAAAACACACACACATATATGAGAAAGATGGTAGAATGCAGTGACGCATTTAATATAGAAATACAAATTTTGCCTCCCTGACCGGGATTCGGGTTCAAGTCCCGATCATGGATGTAAAATTTATATTAATATATATATATATATATATATATATATATATATATATATATATATATATATATATATATATATATATATATATATATATGTGTGTGTGTGTGTGTGTATATGTATATTACACTATATGCTCTACCAAGCCAAAAAAGAAAGTGCTGATTCTGTTTTCATTAATTTTGCAAACTACAAAAATCACTAATTTCAAAATGGTACTGTCTATCTTTTAAAGAAATACTCTTGAAACTTAATGTAAGCTACCCAAGTTATTTATCAGTATTAAGTAGGTCTCCTGAGCTTGTAATATTTTATTTATTTTATCTTTTTTACTATCAACAGTTACTTTTTTTTTTTTTAGCAACAACAGCTATTCTTATTTTTTAGCATCAAAGTTAATCCTCCTAAAACCAAAGTCCCTGCATAATAATTTGCAATCAGAAATATCTAGCATCAAGTTCTACTGAATAGACAAGCTCCTCCTGTTTTTCTTGTAAGTAAAATCTACTTATTTTCTTCAGTTTACAAATGAGAAAAGTGCCCACTTTGATAAATACAAATCCCAAAATTTGCAGTTGCATGAGAAGACCGTCATTATATCTGTATACAGAGGAGTCTTTTTTTGTGCTACTTGCAGTGTCAGCCTGCATTACCTATTAATGACTTTTCAGAATTGCAAATAGAGTTATCATTATCAATTTTCTCTGAATAGTTAAAATAGGAAGAAAAGGGAAGAAGAAATGGCTGCACTTTTCAGCATCGTCTCTATATTCAGTTATGATATAAAGCACAACATGAATGTCGTGTTCTCCCAAACTTTGGAGAACCAGGTTATGACCAGAGGCGAACAAGATCAGGCAATCAATAGCAAGTACTGTCTGACAATTTTTCCATGGGGTGCCTGATGCCTGATCACCACAATTTTTCCCAACCATCCAAGGTAGGGTATTTCATGACTATGACCCTAGCTTCCATAGTGGCATGGGTTTTGCTAAGGTAGTGGAAATTAATTATATCAATTATAGTAATGGTATTGCTCTCATGATGATATGCCTTAAAGACCCAATAATCAAAATAACAACATAAAACAAATATCAGACTAATTGCATGCACAAAAAAATATTTTGTTTAGTTTACTCACTTTCTCTCACATGTACACTAAACAATGCATTTTACAAAAAGTAGATCCATAATACTTGTTTCTCCTCCTTATGAAATAATACTAATGATCTATATTATGAATATCTACTTAGTTTACCCCAAATAATTAAACTAATTCCTTCCTCTAATAACTCGCAGCACTAGTAATCCTTCAAAGAAAGGTATCCTTCTTCTGACTAATCATCCGATATGCAATTTTTTTCTTTATCTTAAGTAACCAAAAATATAATCTGTCATTAAAAAGCTGCAAAAAGTGTGGATAAGATTTGCATTTAAAAGTTACTCTCAGCAAAAATACAGAAATGTGCAGATTTTGTGCCATTTTGTCTTAGTTTGAATGTTATTTAACCCACTGAGAACACTAAAAATAGAAATAAAAATATATACTTCTTCCAAGAAATTCAAATTCAAGGAAAGGGGTAAACAGGTGAGGTCATTGTTACACTAGGGTTTTTTTTATTAATATTATTATATTATCACTGCTATATCATTAGTATCTCATTTTCATTTCTTATGAAGGAGTCTTTCACCATAGTTTTTTTTTTTTTTTAATTCAAAAAGGGACACATACCCCTACAAAGAAGGAACAGACTCCCCAGATCTCACTTACATGAACAATATTTTTTCTTGAGTAGAAAAAAAATACACAATACAAGGAAGAAAAAGGAAGAACAAGCAAGCAAATTATCACAAAAAAAGGATGACAGACTAATGTGATGATGCACTGATATTGGTAACCCTCCTGGCCATAATAGAATTTCACAAGACTCAAGAACATTTCCATTCTTAAAGCGGAATTATTCTTTATTTCCCTCTCTCTCTCTCTCTCTTTATTTTCTCTCTCTCTTTTATTTTCTCTCTCTCTTTATTTTTTCTCTCTATCTCTCTCTCTCTCTCTCTCTCTTTATTTTCTCTCTCTCTTTTATTTTCTCTCTCTTTATTTCTCTCTCTCTCTCTCTCTCTCTCTCTCTCTCTCTTGTAAAAATCAAATGAATTCTTAAATTTCAGAGGAAACCACAGAATTTTCGAAGAATGAATATCATTTTAAAAACACTATAGTTTAAACTGGTTTAATCATAAGGGTAAAAAGTGGGATAAATCAAGGTTGATTTGGAAAAAGTCTCTTCAGTAAACGTCAGGTATTTTTATTCATCTCGTCAGCTTGGGATTTGTTTCGTCATTCAATTTGAAGTGAAGTCCTGGGAATAACAAATTAGTCATTGGGATATTTTCTGTCACGAATTTATATGTATTTTTGCCAAGTGTATGCATTTACACACACACACGCACACACACACACACACACACACACACACACACACACACACACACACACACACACACACACACACACACACACACACACACACACACACAAAACATATATTTTTTGCCTGTGTGCATAGTACGTAACCATTTTTTATATCCAAGTCCAGTTTTTCTTTTTTGAATGTCCATAAAAATATTTTTATCTTTCCCTCTGTGGTAGATTCAAGTGCAAAATTAATGAATGGGATGGTATCCTTTCAGTTAATTCTAATATGAACATCACAGTATAAAAATGCTTTAGTAAATACAATAATCCTTATACTGTTTTGTCACTTGTAACATATGTGAATCATAAAGAACATCCATCATGGATGTTAAAAAAGAAATTTCTTTGGCGACTTGAAGCTTTGTAAAGGTGTGCATTCGAGTTTTTCCTTACTGGAAAAAACTCTCATATACTGGATAAACAAATATCTATATATTCTTTTTCATCTTTTCTGTAGCCCATACCTGATCCTCATAATCTCTTAAAGAGCTATTAATACGTCTTTTCATCTGAGTAAGAGATAATGGTATAGCAAAGTGTGGTTCTTCATAGGAAAGTGCGAATTTGGCTAACTGGTCAACTTTTTCACATGATGGTATTCCTATATGAGACGGTATCCAGTGCAATGACACTTGTATACCCTGCTCTGAGAGTCTGGAAATTTGATGTAGGATGTTTTTAGATACCATGTTTTCTGGGTTAAATGCAGTGAGTCTATAGAGGGCACCCTGACTGTCAGAAAAGACAGCCAGGTGGCGCCCCTGTTCACTACCTTCCTTTATGGCATGGTATATGGCTAATGATTCAGCATCAGTTGTGCTTGCCCAGTCTGAAATCCGCACACTTTCTCTATAAGAAATGTCGGGAATTAAGACTCCAATCCCAGCTGCTCCATGAGAATCAGTGGAGGCATCACAGTAGATTGCAAGTGGGGGTTCACCATCAAGAGGATGGAGGATATCTTCTATATACTTCAGGTAATGAGACTTCAGTTCTGATGTCAAAATCATGGATTTAGGTCCTGGCAGTTTGTCAATATGGACATATACATGAGTTCTATGCCATGGTGCAGATAGTTTGGTTTCTGAGATATTAAGAGCATCAATGCTCCAGACATTGAAGCTGAGGATGGTCTGGGCAGTTTTGGCTTTCCATTCTAAGTTGGAGTGCATTAGATTGGAATATCGAGGCCGAGCAAACCTGACTCTGTGACTGATCTCATTTGCCAGAGCTTGGGAGATCTGTGGTTTGGGTAGGAGCTGCAAGATTCTAGTACCAAGAACGGTATTAATTTGGGTAACACGACTGTGGATTGTGGGGAGATCTAATTCTTTCCTCATGACCAGAACTTTGGCAGTCATTGGGCAACCGAGTATAATTCTCATAGCCTTGTTCTGCAGAACTTCAAGGGGTTTGAGGGCATTTGGAGGTAACAGACTAAGAACCGGACTCGCATAGTCAATCACGGACCGAACCAAGGTAATATACATCAACCTCAGGACTCTGAGGGAGGCACCAACGTATCTGTTACATATAAATTGTAATGGTCTTAAACGTTCCAAGCAACGTTCTTTGATATCGTGAATAATTTCCTGGGTGAAACGAGAATTGCGTGACATGAGGTGTGGAGCAATCACCAGAACACCAAGATACCTGTAGGAGTAAGTCCTTGCAATAACTTGTCCACCTAAGCTTGGTATATAGGGCAGTTGACGAGGTCTGGATATATGTTTGGTTTTGATAGGGTTGATTATGAGGCCAAGAGAAGCACACTTTTTGCTGAATCTCCTGAGTACATATTCCCCCCTATCAAAGACTTGGATGAGGATATCATCCGCATATGATATGATATTACATAGGTCTCCTAACTCATTGTTCAGTTTGCAGATAGAGTGCATAAGTATGTTAAATAGTGTAGGGGACAGTACCCCCCCTTGTGGGGTACCTAACTCTAGTTTACCGAAAGCACTAAAGGTACCTTGGTACCATACTTTAACTTTCCTTGTAGATAAATAGTCCTTTATCCATAACAGTAGCTTTCCCTTAACTCCCAATAGAGTTAATTCATGGAGAATTGCTGTTGGAGAAGCTCTGTCAAAAGCACCTTTAAAGTCTATGAAGTATGAAGACTGTGCTTTGCTTCCATTTAGGTACTGTGCTAAACACATTTGTGTTCCTTTCCCTTTCTGGAAACCAAAGATAGATGGATGAATTTGGTCTTTGGTCTGATAAAGAAGACGAGTGAGAAGGATTCTTTCACAGGTTTTGGAGAGACAGGATGTTAGTGAGATTGGTCGAAATTCGTCTGGGCGTCCTGGTTTTGGAATGGGAATGATGGTTGCCTGTTTCCAGGAGGTAGGCAGAGTGCCTGTAGCATAGGTTAAGTTGAAGAGATCTAAAAGAGGATTTCTTCCCTTTGCCTGTACCTTAGCAAGGAGCCGGATAATGTCATATGTAATGCCATCGTCCCCAGGTGCAGTGGATTTCCCAGTCTTAATTGCTGCAAGAAGTTCGTCAGTTGTAAATGGTATGTCAGCATCATCTGTTAATTGACACTGATAATCAATTTCATTTTTGTGTTTTAAATTGGAAGAGCACCTGCGTATGGATAATGGAAGATTATCAAGAGAAGAATCCTCACACCATTTGTTAAGAAGAGATGAAGCTACTGTTTCTGGATGAGGATGAGGTGTTGCATTGTATGAGTTAGCTTTAATCTTATTGATGTCCTTCCACACATTACTCATGGGAGTTGTAGAGTCAATTGATTCTGCCCAGGCATACAAACTCTCTTCTCGCTTTTGAGTAATTATTTCAGTCAGCTTTCTACTAAAGAAAACAATGTCCTTAGCTAGGTAGGGGTTGCTTCCTAAATGTTTTAGCTGACTCACAGTTGATCGTATTATTTTTTTAAGAAGCTTAATTTCAGAGTCTTTGTTTAGATGTCGTGCACGTTTGATTCTGGAGGTTGGAGACCTATGTATGGTAGTTTTTTTGGGGTGAAGTTGCTTAATGATATTGCCAACTTGCTGACAGAGTGTATCATTAAAATGATCGAGATTGATAGGAGCAAAGTCCTCATACCAATAGGCAATCCTTTCAATGAATTGGTCATGATATTTAGTGGCAATGTGATATCGTAAACGTGGCTGGGGTGAGTATCTTACATAAAGGTAGGGTTATACTTAATGCCCAGTGATCGCTGATTAAGAATGAGATAACCCTGCAGTGCTTGGTAAATAATGCTGATTGTACAAGGCTACATAATCTAATTTGCCCCATAGAAAATTAGTCTTTTTTAAGGGACATAGTAGACGTACAGGGTCACTTGTGTGTTGATGATAATCATAATATACCTTACCGTTTTTGCCAATGGTGCTACCTTCAGAACCAAGGAGAGGATGGCGAGCATTAAAAACTCCACATAATAACACAGTATCATTATGTATCATATTGTCAGGAGGTTTAGTTACCTCTTCACTATCATGCGGGTTATATACATTAATAATAATATTAGTTTTGCCACCAAGAAATAATCTAACACCGAGATATTCAGCACGTGTCACGCTTGTCATCGATCACTTTGGATGGTACGGAGTTCTTAATATATATACCAAGCCCTCTTGTAGAGGGATTAGCCATATTAGGTTTGTCATAATAAATGTATCCCGGAATTGTTGCATAGCGAGCACTAGTTCTGACTTCTTGAAGGCAACATACATCAACATCCTCAGCGTGGAGAATTGAGAGAGAGTTGCCTTGCGTTTCTGAAAACTGTTAATGCTCCAAGTAATACATTTCAAATAATTACTTGGAGCCATTGCTTGTTATCTGATCATTTCCAAGGTCCATTATCGGATGCAAATCGACGGGCGGTGTGGG
>BOPN01003484.1:116925-119425 GCA_017312705.2 Penaeus japonicus | reverse complement strand
TTACATCTTCCTCGTTCTTTTTCTTCTTCTTTCTCCCTTTTTTTTCCTTCCTTTTCTGTCCTCCTCCTCTTCTTTCGTCGACCACCTCCGCTTTAGATACTCTTCCTCCTCCTTATTCTTATTCCCCACCTCCTCCTCCTCCCCGTCCTCCTCCTCCTCCTCTTCCTCCTCCTCCTAATCCTCCTCCTCCTAATCCTCCTCCTCCTCCTCCTCCTCCTTCCCCTCTCCCTCCCCCCTCTCCCCCCCCTCCCCCTCCCCCTCCTCTGCTCTCTTGCCCCCACCTCCTCCCTCCTCCCTCCTCCCTGCCGCCTCTTCTGCCCTTACACCCCTACCCACCCCCCTTCCCTTCATCCACGGTCACTTGGGCGACTCTCAAAGAAAGGGAAAGTTAGACCTCTCGCTGGCTTAACCCCCTGGAGCTGTGGCCAAGGTTCGTTCTCGACCCCTCCCCCTCTCCCCTCTCTCCTCCCCCTCCCCTCTCCTCTCCCCTCCCCCGTCCTTTCATCCTCCCCCCCCCACCCCACCCCATCTCACTTCTCCTCCCCCCTCCCCCCCTCCCCCCCTCCCCCTTCCCATCTACCTCCCCACCTCTTAACTCCTCCCTCCTCCTCAACGCCCCTTGTAGCTACGAATTATAGTTTTTTGTGTTTTTTTTTCTTCCTGTCTTTAGATCTCTATTTTTTTTTTTTTTTTTTTTTTTTTCTTCATTTTCTTTAAAGAGGAAATGTTGTGAGATTTGCGTTATGGTGTGGCGTTTATGGTGAAGGATAGTGGTTATGGAAATGGGGTTGTATTAAAGTTCAGGTTGTGTTGGTTTTGGTTGTGTCGACTCTTGGTTTTATGGGCGTTGTTTATGGTGATGATGGGATTGTGATCAAGTGGCGGGAAGGTGCTGTGATTTGGGTCGAGGGAAATGAAGGTGACATGATTGTGATTACGTGTCGTGAAGGTGACATGATTGTGATTGCGTGTCGTGAAGGTGACATGAATGTGATTACGTGTCGTGAAGGTGACATGATTGTGATTGCGTGTCGTGAAGGTGACATGATTGTGATTACGTGTCGTGAGGGTGACATGATTGTGAATACGTGTCGTGAAGGTGACATGATTGTGAATACGTGTCGTGAAGGTGACATGATTGTGAATACGTGTCGTGAAGGCGACATGATTTAGTGCAATTTAGTTTGAAGTTTGTCGGCTTTCGCGATTACGTAGTTATTAAAGAACACAAAATCAGTCCAATAGCATTATCGCGTAATTTTGTAATCTCCGCGAAATTGCAGATAATATATGATAATCATATAAGCCATGTCGGGAAGGTAATACACGCACGAAAGCGCACACATACTATACCCATTTGAGCGGAATTGGTTTAGAAAGTGAATCTCGGATCACAACGAAAATAGGCAAGGGCTAACCAAGGGCCAACTTTCTCGACACCTACGATGAAATGGGCCAAGGTAAAAAAGAAAAGGAAAAAAAAAGGGGGGAGGAAGAATGCGATTAAAAGGAACTGATGTGATAAATTTGGTTTGAAAAAGGAGGGGAGTGGAGAGCAGGAGCGAGAGAGAGAGCGAGCGAAAGAGAGAGCGAGAGAGAGAGCGCGAGAGAGAGAGAGAGCGAGAGAGCGAGAGAGCGAGAGAGCGAGAGAGCGAGAGAGAGAGAAAGAGAGAGAGAGAGAGAGAGAGAGAGAGAGAGAGAGAGAGAGAGAGAGAGAGAGAGAGAGAGAGAGAATGGTGACAAATTGATAAAGTGAATTGAATTGTTAAGGTCATATAATGATATAAAGTATAAAGTAAATCAGTATCTAGATAAATTGGTTATAAATAGGAAAATTGACACGGAATGTTTTGCTTATTTTTCCCCCGTTACGACATTTCCGAAGCGTTTCCGAGAACGTTGCCTTGAAGGGGAAGCGTTGAAGTAGGGAATCGGAAATGCGTTGCGTGTCTCGAAGGACGGCTGACGTACATTGTGTGTGTGTGTGTGTGTGTGTGTGTGTGTGTGTGTGTGTGTGTGTGTGTGTGTGTGTGTGTGTGTGTGTGTGTGTGTGTGTGTGTGTGTGTGTGTGTGTGTCTGTGTGTGTTTGTGTGTATGTATGTATATATGTATGTGTGTGTATGTATGTATGTATGTATGTATGTATGTATGTATGTATATATATAGTTGTGTCTGCCTGCCTGTCTCCTTCCACACACCGAAAGACAGGTGATGCAAGGGGGCCCCCGCCACCGAGGAATGCAGGGCAGAGGATGTCCCGGGAGGATCCTTTGGGAATTCCTGGGGTTGATTCAGTGCCCGAAGAGAAGGAGGTCGCGGTTATGCAGGTTGCAAGGTCTTCGGGGTTGAGACGCTGGATGGGAGAACAAGAGGTGAAATCGGCGTTGGTATTAGAGAGAGGAGGAGGGGAGGGGAGAGGGAGAGGAATCAAGAGAGGAGAAAGAGAGTAGGGGAAAGAGAGGAAGGAAGAGATTGAGAGAGGGTGGTGAAGGAGAGGGGG
>BOPN01003484.1:79425-96925 GCA_017312705.2 Penaeus japonicus | reverse complement strand
TTCCTCATCTCCCCCTCCCCCTAGTTTGGAGGCCGTGCTTAGGACACACACGCATACGCACATACACATATGCTTACACACGCAGACGCACACACACACACACACACACACACACACACACACACACACACACACACACACACACACACACACACACACACACACACACACACACACACACACCTGGTGATAGCCGTTCACAAGGGGCGCGAGGTGGCGGTGTTCTCTCACGTTCACTCTTGCGTTCTCACACGTTCTCTCTTACGTTCTCGCCACCTGTTTCGGTCTCTCGGAGGTCATTCGGCCCTTCTCTCACCTCGGGGCCTGAGCGCTCGGATGAGGGGAAGGGGAGGGGAGGGGAGGGGAAGGAGGGGAAGGATGGGGAGGGGAGGGGAGGGGAGGGATGGGGGAGAGGGGACGGGTAGTCGATTAACCTAAGGTCGTATGCATATGGTTGGATAGGCCTAGGTCTCGCTTGCCTTTCCGAAGCCCACTCACTCGCGCTCGGGTCACGCCGGGTTCACCGACACGAGCGTACAGGAAAGTAGACGAATGTACGCTGCCACGCCCACGCAGGTCACTGTGCGTGGGCGGCGTCGTGAGGCAAGGTGGGCGTGAGAGCGGGGATTGCGATAGAATAAAGAGAACGCATTAAATGGGTGGATGGGTGGGTGGGTAGGTAGGTAGGAGAGAGGAAGATTGTGTGTGAGAGAGAGAGAGAGAGAGAGAGAGAGAGAGATATGACGTACGTTCTTTCTCTTCTTTTTTCTTCTTCTTTCTCTCGTCTATTGCCTTTGTTTGAATGACCTTAATGGACGTTCGCACTGACTCCCTCAAAAGGAGGAGATAAGAGCCGATTGTTTCTTTGTTCTAAGTGGGAGATTACCGGAGAGGGAGGGAGGGAGGACGGGAGGGTGGGTGGGTGGGAGGGAGGGAGGGAGGGAGGGAGGGAGGGAGGGAAAGAGGGGAAGAGAAATGAAGACTAACTGATTAACTGACAGACAGACAGTCAGACAGATAGAGAAAAAGAGAATCAACTAATGGGGTTTGGTATGACGTCATCGAGGTAGGACCCAGTCATAAGCCTCCGTTACCGCCCATTGCATAAATAATCGGGGTACATTGCGAGCGGGGAAGCAACAGAGATAACAAGAGATAAAAACCGCCTTTGATCTTCGAGGAGGGATGGAGGTAGGAAGAGAGAGAGAGAGGGAGGGAGTGAGATATAGAAAGAGAGAGAGAGGGAGAGGGAAATAGAGAGTGAGAGAGTGAGATAGAGAGAGGAAGAGAGAGATAGTGAGAGAGAGAGAAAAAAAAAGAGTGAGGGGAGGGGGGCGTCACCGAGTTGGCGAGAAAATGAAAGTGTCGCTCCATAATGAAAGGTTGTTGATGGTCTTAGCTGATGAAGGTGAATTGATTTGACCGGCTGGGGTTCTCTGCGGCGAGGAGGAAACAGAGAATGGAATGTGAAATACAAGAGACTTCTCCTCTCCTCCTCTCCCTGCCCTCCTCCCCCTTTCTCTTCTTCTTCTCTCTCTCTCTATCTATCTATCTCTCGCCCTCCCTCCCTCTCTCTCTCTCTCTCTCTCTCTCTCTCTCTCTCTCTCTATCTCTCTCTCTCTCCCTCTCCCTCTCTCTCTCTATTTCTCCCTCCCTCTCTCCCCAAACCCGAAATTGCTTGTCTGGAGAGGTCTCAGATAATAAAGTTAGGCCAGCGAAGACGCCAGAATAAGCAGGTGTGTTTCCCAACTGGTTTCGACACTCCCGCCGGACGTCTGAATGAATGAGGATCTACGCTATTGAGTTCTTATCGGCGGCTGCTTTCTCGTCCGCTTGAAGGAATACGCTTGCAATTGCTATTCCAGAGGAGGGGAGGGGAGGGCACGAGGGCAGACTTTGTTGTTGTTGTTGTTTTGAGTTAGTTATTTAATTTTTGTTATCGATTGTCTTCATGTTTTTTTTTATTTTTGTTTGTCTATTTGTTTATTTATTTATTTTTGCTTTTGTTCTGGTTTGCTTTTAACTGCTTTACTGTGTTGGTGTTCCGAAGAGCACAAGAAAAAAGGGGTCATGTTCCATTTTCTGTTTTTTTTTTTTTTTCTTTTTTTTCTACACTCGATACAGAAAAAAGAAAGAAAAAAACTTTCGATGTTTCAGGGGAAGATTTAATTGGTACTCCTCCTTTTTGCGAGGCGCGTGACCCTGGTATGTGTCATCATAAACAACTTTACGCGCACCGGCCAACTTTTTGATGTTTAAAAGGTCGCTAACATTATTATTATAAACAAACTGGAGTGGGTGTTGCCGCTGCTGGGACAGGCATTCGCTGGCGCAACATACTTACGGTGTCCTAATGGACGGTGAAGTCGAGTTTACGAGGCAGTCGTAATATTGTTTAAGAGCGAACGAATCCGAGCGAAAGCGCAAGCACACTGCCTCCGTGCGCTCGTGTGTGGTAGTCACTTCACGTGACATATATTTTTTAGTTATTTTTTTCTCTCTCGCTTTATCTCTCTCTCTATCTATTTCTCTATCTTTATCTTTCTCCCTCTCCCTCTCCCTCTCCCTCCCTCCCTCGCTCCCCCTCCCCCTCACCCCTCACCCCCAACGCCTACCGAGTTCCTTCTCTCCCTCTCCTTTCACATCCCCCCCCCCCTTCCCCCCGTTCTTGCCCAGGGTAATAACGAGAGGTATGCCGTCGCCCTGTACTGCCCGGCCTCGCCTCGCTTCGTACTCAGGTCTTTATAAGGTGGGAAACCCCCTAACGAAGCTGCCCTTAAAATCATGTACCCTTAATGGCGTCCTTTCCACTTGGCTTGGTTTGCATAGTGTGTGTTTGTGTTCATGTTTGTGTTTGTGCGTGGATTTATGTTTGTGTGTGTGTTTGTTTATTTGTTTGTAGTTTTTTTTTGTTTGGTGGTTTGGGTGTGGATTTATGTGTGTGTGTGTTTGTTTATTTGTTTGTTTGTAGTTTTATTGTTTGGTGGTTTGGGTGTGGATTTATGTGTGTGTGTGTTTGTTTATTTGTTTGTTTGTAGTTTTTTTGTTTGGTGGTTTGTGCGTGGATTTATGTGTGTGTGTTTGTTTATTTGTTTGTAGTTTTTTTGTTTGGTGGTTTGGGTGTGGATTTATGGTTGTATGTTTTATGTTTTGTGTACATTGTATTTGTTTGCGTTTGGATACTTGTGCTGTTGTTGTGTTTGGTTACACTTTGTATACAAACGTATATATATATATATATGTATGATTGTGTGCTTCTATACATGTGCGCACCTCCGTGTCCCGTGTCCCTGTGCGATTACGTGTACGTGTCTGTACGTTTCTCTGTGTGGGCGGCAGGCACCCAGCCCACAGGTAGATTGGGTCTCGCTATCAAGCTGTACCTGCGTAAGACTTGCGGCCGCCGCTCTAGAAGGAAGAAAGTATCGCTTCGGTCGCTCGGTGGTGTAACGCGCGTGTGATTGGCGGAAATGTCGCCATGCGTGCGTGACCTTGAGTAAATGGAAGGGGAAGGGGAGGTAGGGGGTGGGGGTGGGGGTGGGGGTGGGGGTGGGGGGGAGAGGAAGGGAGGAAGGAGGGGGAAGAAGGGAAGGGGAGTGGAGGGGAAGAAGGGAGGGGAGGAGGAAAAGGAGGGAGAAAGGAAAAGAGAAGGGGATGGATAGGGGAGAGAGAGGGACTAGAAAGAAGAAAAAGAGGAGGGGAAGGAGGAAGAAGAAATAGGGGAGAGAGTGAGAGGGACTAGAAAGAAGAAAAAGAGGAGGGGAAAGAGGAAGAAGAAATAGGAGGAGAAGGAGGAAAGAAAGAGAAAAATCTTTCAAGGAGATCCGTCACGGCATTTGCGAATCGTCGTCGGCATTCCCACGTGATTCATTCCAAGGCATTCCAAGGCATCGCACAAAATATGAGAGAAAAAAGAAAGATTGAAAAAAAGGTAAAGGCGACACAGACGTAGTGTTCCTCGCTCCCAAGGGTGCGATTGGGGCGCCTTGTCCCGCAGAAGGAGGAAGGGGACGAAGAGAGAGGTGTTTCCTGGCCTCCAGCCGCAGTCCCTTTTGTTTTCTTCTTCTCTTTCACTTTCTCTTTCTAATCGTCTTCGTCTTGTCTTTCTGATATTTCGGTCTCAGTTAATACTTTTTTTCTGCTTCTTCTACCACTTCGTCTTCTTCTTCTTCTACTACTACTACTTTTCCTATTTCGTCTTCTTCTTTTACTTCTACTTCTTCTATTTCTTCTACTTATTTTTCTTCTGCTACTACTTCTACTACTACTACTACTACTACTACTACTACTACTACTACTTACTACTACTATTGCTGCTTGTAATTCTTTTTCTATTCTCCCTCCTCCTTTCACCCCCCCCCCCTCCCCCACCCCCCACCTCCATTCGTGACCTCTCCCCTAAGTGTTGGCCCTGAGGTGTTGCGTTCTTTGCCCCTCTCTCTTTCCATCCCTTCCCTTCTTCCTTTCTATCTCTCTCTCCCTCGCTACCTCCCCCACCCTCTTATCTCTATCTCTCCCTTTCACCCTCTTTCTTTCTCTCCCTCATTTCGCTCCCCTTGCTTCCTCCCTTTCCCTCCTTCTCCCTTCTTCTCCCTTCCTCCCCCTCCCCCCTCCGTCAGCCTTCAATTACTTTCCAGGACGTACCCAGACGCACTCACAAATCCTTCTTTTTCAGGTCGCTCTTTGGGGGCACGAGGGAATGTGGGGGGAAGTTGGGGGGGGGGGAAGGGGTACCCGCCCTTGTCCTTCCTCTCTGAGTAGGAATTGGTTGGGGGCGTTTGGTGTGTATGTGGGGAGGGGAGGGGGCTGTAAACAGGTGGTTTGCGTGAGACGGGAAGTGAAAAGGAAAGTGGAGAGAGAGAAGGAGAGGGAAAGAGAATTATGCTCACTCATTCACTGTCATTCTAACTTTCATTCTATTATTAAAGTCACCATTATTCTGACTCTTATTTCCTCCCAGTTTTCCCCTCCCCATATCCCCCTCATTTACTTCTCATCTTTTCTTTACCCCTCTCCTCCTTACTTACTTCCTTCCTTCCTTCCTTCCTTCCTTCCTTCCTTGTCTCCCTCGCTTTCCTCTTTCTTCCCTGGTCCCCTCCCTCCCATTCTTCCCGCCTCCCCTTCTTTCCCTCCCTCCTTCCTACCTTCCCTTCTTCCCATCCCCTTCCACTCCTTCTCTTCCTTGCCCTTCTTCCCATCCCCTTCCACCTTCCTCCCATTTTCCCTCCCTCGCTTTCTTCCCTTATACCTCTTCCCCCTCCTCCCCCTCCTCCTTCTCTCCCTCCCCCTCCCCCTTCTCTCCCTTCCGTCCCCCCCTCCTCCTTCTCCTCCTCCCCGCCCCTTCTTCTCCCCCACCCTCCTTGCTCCTCCTCCCCCTCCACTCCCCCCTTCCACCCCCCCTTGAAACGACGGGGGAAAGAGGAGACCGCAAGACCCTAAACTTGGGCAAGGAAGAGAGCCAAAGAGGGAGATTGATACACGTTACAAAATCCGGGGCCGCCATTTCATCTATGTCTATTACCTCATCTGGAACTCTGGGCCCTTCCCCTTCCCCTTCCCCTTCCCCTTTTCCTTCACATTTCTCTTCCCCTTCCCCTTTACCTTCATCCTCCTCCTCCTCCTCATCATCATCATCATCATCATCATCATCATCATCATCCCCTTCCCGTTCCCTTCATCTTCCCCTTCCTTTCCCCTTTTCCCTTCCTTCCTCCCTCTGCTTCCCTTATTTCCTTTTTTTCCATACCTCCCTCTGCTTCCCTTATTTCCTTTTTTTCCATACCTCCCTCTCTCTCTTTCTCTCTCGTTCTCTCTCTCTCTCTCTCTCTCTCTCTCTCTCTCTCTCTCTCTCTCTCTCTCTCTCTCTCTCTCTCTCTCTCTCTCTCTCTCTCTCTCTCTCTCTCTCTCTCTCTCTCTCTCTCTCTCTCTCTCTCTCTCTATCAATTTTTCTCTCTCGTTCTCTCTCTCTTTCTCTCTCGTTCTCTCTCTCTCTCTCTCTCTCTCTCTCTCTCTCTCTCTCTCTCTCTCTCTCTCTCTCTCTCTCTCTCTCTTCCTCTTTCTCTTTTTCTTTAGTTTCCTTCCCCCCCCCCCCATTCTTCCATTCTCTCTTCTCTTCCCTCTCCTTTCTCTCCTCTCCTCTTTTCTCCTATCCTCTCTTCTCCTATCCTCTCTTCTCCAATCTTCTTCTCCTCTCTCCCTTCCCTCCCCTCCCCTCCCACTTCTCCCCCTCCCTTCCCTCCCCCCTGGCGATTGGCCTGAGGAACCGGATCCGAGGAAGGAAGGGAAAGGGATTTTGTATTTAGGGGAATTTCTATTTATTGATTTGCTTTTTGTTTGTTTGTTTATGTTGTGAGACTCTTAGGGGAATAAGTGGGATGTTTTATTTTTTTTTAGGAGGGAGAGGGAGTAATTCTGGACTGGATTATTAAGATGAGGTTTTCTCCCTCCTCTTTCCCCTTCCTCTTCCTCCTCCTCGTCCTCCTTCCCCCCTCCCCCTTCTTCCAATTCCCCTCCTCCTCCCCTTCCAAATCGCCTTCTCCTTCTCCTGCCAATCCTCCTCCCCCTACCCGTGCTGTCTCCCCTCCCCCTCCCCGTCCTGATTAGGGTGTTAGTCAATGCTGGTTCGGTTATGTAGGCTTAAGAGTACTTCCAGTCGTGACTTCGGGAGGTGAAATGCCAGTCCTCATAGTCCTCTTTCCATTTAGAGAGAGGGGGGAGAGGGAGGGGGAGAAGGAGATAGAGATAGGGATAGAGATAGAGGGAGGGGGTGAAGGAGAGAGAGAGGGTGAGGGAGAGGGAGAGGGAGAGGGAGAGAAAGAAAGAGAAAAAGAGTGAAAGAGAGGAGCGAGGTATAGAAGAGAAAGAAAACATAATGATAAGCAGAGAGCGAGAGAGAAAGAGAAGACGAATAGGAGACTTAAGAGGCAAGAGCATGCAGCATCCACCGCCCCTATGACATCCGTGCGTGTATTTAGCCGGACGTGGAAGCGAATGCGGGCGATGGACTCCCTTTCTTTCTTTCTTTCTTTCGTTCGTGTTCTTTCTTTCTTTTTTTTTATGGATATTGCAGTGTCAGTGGAGAGGAATAGGGGTAGGGGGAGAGAGGACGGAAAGGAAGGAAGAAGAAGCAAGGTTGGCTGAATTTGGGTGTGGGGGTTGGGAATTTGAGGGGGGGGGGGTAAATGATTGACACGGTTGTGTGAGTGGTGATTGAAGAGGCCGTGCAAGCAAGCGCGGTCGCTAGTTGGTCTTTGGCTGGTGGTCTCGTTATTCTTATCAAGGTTGTTGTTGTTGTTTTTGTTGCTGGAGGAATTTGGTATGATTTATCATTTGGTTTTACTGTGGTGATTATTTCTCCTTGTCTCTGTCCTCTCTCTCTCTCTCTTTCTCTTTCTCTCTCTCTTCTTTCCCTTTCCATCCCATCCCTCCCTCCTCCCTTCCTCCCTCCCTCCCTCCCTCCCTCCCTCCCTCCCTCCCTCCATCTCTCTCCCTCTCCCTCTTTCTACCCCACCTCCCCCCCCTTGATCCATCCCTATCTCGCCCATCCCTCCCCCCTCCCATCTTACCCACTCCTCCCCTTCCTCCTCCCCTCCCCTCCCCCGAGTCGGAAGACAGTGGAAGACAAGCAGCGTTATGCAATGTCATGTGTTCTCTTGCAGCTGTGCAATCTTTGGGAGCTTTGCGAAAGGGCTTTTGAAGTGTGTCGCTGGGTCTCCCTCGCTGCGTGCGCGGAATCACCCGCCAGAGGAACATAACTTTGGATATTATGTATGTTGGGGGGGCGTTGTGGGTGTGGATGTTTGGGGGCGTTGTGGGTGTGGATGTTTGTGTGTTTGTGTGTGTGTCCGTGTGTCCGTGTGTCCTTGTTTACTGCCATGGTTGTTTCATATCTTTATGTGTTTTTGTGTTTATGTTTGTATTTTAGAGTATATATCCTGGTGGCTGTGTATTAAACAAAAAAACCCTGACCAGACACGCTTAAATACTCACACACACGGCCTAACACTAACGCAGGTGACAGCGCGGGTACAATCAAGACATATACCTTGGATACAGTAAGGTAATTAAGCCTAATATCCGTATGTAGTTTGAACACGCAATCCGGTCGTGTAATGGGGCTGCATTCCTGTCCCTAGGCTGATATTCTACCTGTCAGGGCTATGGGGATTCTTCTCTCGTTTCTCTCCCTTCTCCTTCCCTTTCCTTTTTTTAAATTCCTGTCCCTTCCTTTCTTTTCTTTTCTTTTATCTCCCTTCCTTTCATTTGCTTTGTCTTCCCTTCCCTTTCCTATATTTCCTAACGCTTCTCTTTCTTTCCCTCCCCATCCCATCCCATCCCATCGCTTTTCTTCAATTCCCGTTCCTTCCTTCCTCTTCCCTCTTCTTCCCTTCGTCTCCCTCCTCTTTCCTTGCCATCCCTTCCCCTCCTCTTCTCTTCCCTCCCCTCCCCTCCTCCTTCTCCCTCCCTCCTCCCTCCCTCCCTCCCCCCCTCCCTCTCTCCCTTCCCACTTTTTATCTTATCTTTCATCTTACATGTCGCTTTATCATTCCTTTCTCTCCACCCCGTGAGTTTCCCCTCTCTCTTTTTTTTTCCTTAAACGTCTCCCAATTTTCTTTCCAATCTTTCAATTATTGTCTCCTGTTCTTCCTGTCCTACCCCCTCCCCACTCACACATGCAACCTTAATCCTCCCTCCTCCTTCCTCCTCCTCCTCCTCCCCCTCCTCCCTCCCTCCTCCTCCTCCTCCTTCCTCCTCCTCCCTCCTCCTCCTTCCTCCTCCTCCCTCCTCCTCCTCCTCCTCCTCCTCCTCCTCCTTTCCCTTTACCCTCCTTTACCGCTCCTCCTCTGTCCCCACCTTTCCCCCCCGCCCCCTTCCCTCTTTCCACCCTCTCCTACCCTTTTCCCTGCCCCTTATCTCTTACCCCCCCTCCCCTCCCCTCCCCATTTCCTTTCCCTTCCTGTCCTTGGACATCACGTCTTTTTCTCTTCCCTTCCCTTCCGTCCCCTCCTTTTTCTACTCTCCCCTCACCCATTTTTCCTCTTCTTCCTCATTCTTCTCATCTACCTCTTTCTCTTCCTTCCTTTATTCCTCCTCCTCCTCCTCTTGTTTCCTCACCTCCTCCTTCGCCTCCTCCTTCCCACCCATCTCCCTTCCCCCAAATCCTCCTTCCCCAGCCTCGAGAAAACACGTATTTAAGAGAAAGGCATGTGGGGGGGGGGGGGGTTAGAGCAGTCCTTGCAGATCTTCCTAAATCCTGGAGTCCTCTCGGGTCCTCTCAAGTCCTCTCGGGTCCTCTCGGGTCCTCTCGGGTTCCCTCTGGTCCTCTCGGGTCCTCTCGAGTCCTCTCGGGGGGTCTTGCGGGTTCTCCTGGAGTTCGCTATCCTGGGGTCATTTTGGGATCCGGGGTTTCGTTGGTGTCCGCTGGGGGGGTATCCTGGGGTTCGTTGGAATCCTCTTGGGGTCCTTTGGTGTCCTCTTAGGGGTATCCTGGCATCCATTGGGGTTCGCTAGCGGTACGTTATCCTGGGGTCCGTTGGGGTCCGCAGGGGTCACAAGAGCCGGTCAGGATTAGAGTTGGAAGGGGGCAACAAGTCAGGCGCTCTTCTGTCTGGAGGCCTTCGCGTGTACTTTCTCTCTCTCTCTCTCTCTCTCTCTCTCTCTCTCTCTCTCTCTCTCTCTCTCTCTCTCTCTCTCTCTCTCTCTCTCTCTCTCTCTCTCTCTCTCTCTCTCTCTCTCTCTCTCTCTCTCTCTCTCTCTCTCTCTCTCTCTCTCTCTCTCTCTCTCTCTCTCTCTCTCTCTCTCTCTCTCTCTCTCTCTCATTCTCTTTCTCTCTCTCTCTCTCTCTCTCTCTCTTTCTCTCTCTCTCATTCTCTCTCTCTCTCTCTCTCTCTCTCTCTCTCTCTCTCTCTCTCTCTCTCTCTCTCTCTCTCTCTCTCTTCCTTTCTCTCTCTCTCTCTCTCTCTCTCTCTCTCTCTTTCTCTCTCTCTCTCTCTCTCTCTCTCTCTCTTATCTCTCTCTCTCTCTCTCTCTCTCTTCTCTCTCTCTCTCATTCTCTCTCTCTCTCTCTCTCTCTCTCTCTCTCTCTCTCTCTCTCTCTCTCTCTCTCTCTCTCTCTCTCTCTCTCTCTCTCATTCTCTCTCTCTCTCTCATTCTCTCTCTCTCTCTCTCTCTCTCTCTCTCTCTCTCTCTCTCTCTCTCTCTCTCTCTCTCTCTCTCTCTCTCTCTCTCTCTCTCTCTCTCTCTCTCTCTCTCTCTCTCTCTCTCTCTCTCTCTCTCTCTCTCTCTCTCTCTCTCTCTCTCTCTCTCTCTCTTTCATTCTCCCTTTCTCTCTTCCTTTCTCTTTCTCTTTCTCTCTCTCTTTCTCTCTCCTGCTCTTTCTCTCTCTCTCTCTCTCTCTCTCTCTCTCTCTCTCTCTCTCTCTCTCTCTCTCTCTCTCTCTCTCTCTCTCTCTCTCTCTCTCTCTCTCTCTCTCTCTCTCTCTCTCTCTCTCTCTCTCTCTCATTCTCTCTCTCTCTCATTCTCTCTCTCTCTCATTCTCTCTCCCTCCCTTTCTTTCTTCTCTTTCTTTTCTCTCTCTCTCTCTCTCTCTCTCTCTCTCTCTCTCTCTCTCTCTCTCTCTCTCTCTCTCTCTCTCTCTCTCTCTCTCTCTCTCTCTCTCTCTCTCTCTCTCGCTCTCATTCTCTCTCTTTCTTTCTTTCTTTCTCTTTCTCTTTCTCTCTCCTACTCTCCTTTTCTCTCTCTTTTTTCTTTGTTTCCTTCTCTCTTTTGTTTCTCTCTTTTTCTTTGTTTTTCCTCAATGTTCTCAGATTTTTTTCTTCTTTTATTTGTTATCTCATACTGTTTGCAACGTGTTTATTTCCTTCCCCTTCAGTCCCTCTCTCTCTCTCCCTTCCCTCTCTCTCCTTGCTCTCTCCATCCCTCCTCCTCTTTCCCTCCCTCCTCTCGCCTTCCCCCTCTCTTTTCTCTCCCCCCTCCCTCCCTATTATCTCCCACTCTCCCACTCTCCCTACCCCTTCCTTCCTCCCTCTCATGGTTAGGGCGTCACCGGCAGCTGTAGGGACAGGGGCTTACAGTTGCAGAGATGGGGTGGGAGGGGTGAGGGAGATAGGGGACAGGGGCTTGCAGTTGCAGAGATGGGGTGGGAGGAGTGAGGGGGGTAGGGGACAGGGACTTGCAGGCAGGCAGTTGTAGAGATGGGGGAGGAGGAGGAGGGTGGGGGTGGGAGTGGGGGTGGGGAATAAAGCAGTTAAGGGTTGAGGAAGATGCACTATCATGGTGCAGGAAGGACCATGATTAAGATGGGAGAGCATTTAAAGTCCAAAGGGCTGATGGGCAGATATGGTTGAGTAGGGGCGGGGTTGGGGGTATAGGGGAGAGGGTGGTAGATGGGGAAGGGGAAGGATGTTATAGTTGGGGAGGAGGAGGAGGAGGGAAAGAGCGGGTAGTTGGGGAGGGGGAGGGGAAGGGGAAGGGGAAGGGGGAGGGGAAGGGGGCGGGATGGGGGTGGGGGCACCAGCAGGCCAAGCGACAGGGCTATGGCAGCCTGCACTACCCTGCCTGAACTTTCACTTTCACTGACAACCTCCCCGCGACAACGACCGCCTCCACCGCCACCACCACCACCACCGCCACCATGAGCACCGCCACTTCCACCGCCACTTCCATCTCCACTTCCATCTCCACTTCCACTTCCACATCGACATCTGCTTTCTCTTCCTCCTGCTCCTCGTCCACCTCTACGTCTACCCCTCCATCAACCACTTCCTCCACCTACGCTTCCACTTCTATCTTTCTCTCCATCTTCATCTTCTTTCACCACATCCTTCACATCCACCAATACTATTAATATTATTAGTAGTAGTAGTAGTAGTAGTAGTAGGAGTAATAGAAATAGTAAAAGTAGTATTGATATTGCTATTATTGTACCTGTAATAGTATTATTATTGGTATTATCATTATCACTTTTATTATCATTAGTATTAGTGTTAGTAGTAGCAGTTGTAGTACTGATATTTTTATTATTATTTTGTTTTATGATATGTGTGTGTGTGTGTGTGTGTGTGTGTGTGTGTGTGTGTGTGTGTGTGTGTGTGTGTGTGTGTGTGTGTGTGTGTGTGTGTTTGTTTGTTTGTTTGTTTATTGGTAACCTGTACACAGGTATATATGAGTAAATGCATATGAACAATATAGTTGACACACAAATACACATACACACACATACACAAACATATATGTGCACACACACACACACACACACACACACACACACACACACACACACACACACACACACACACACACACATATATATATATATATATATATATATATATATATATATATATATATATATATATATATATACATATATATATAAATATATGTATATATATATATATATATATATATATATATATATATATATATATGATGTATGTATATATGATGTATGTATAAATGTATGTAAGTATGTATGTATGCATGCAGTTTTTTTTTTAAATATCATCATTGTGTCCATTATTTTTTCAATATTGTCTGATGGGAATTGTCGGACTGGCTAGTCTCTGGCGGGACTTCATGATTTCTATCGCATCTGTTGAAAGCAAATAGCACATTTTTCTTCGCTATCTCTGCTTGGCTGAAAATCTGAAAATGTTGCTTGTGAAGGCATATCTCTCTCTCTCTCTCTCTCTCTTTCTCTCTCTTTCTTTCTATTTCTTTCTCTATGTATCTATCTATCTATCTATCTATCTCCCCTCCCTTTCTCTCTTATTCCTAATTGTTACTTCTACTGCTGCTGCTACTACTGTTACTACTACTACTACTACTACTACTACTACTACTATTACTATTACTATTACTACTATTACCACTACAACTACTACTTTTACTGGCATTCTCTATCACCATCAACATGATGTTGCTGTTAAATTGTTATTATCAACCTCTTCCTCTTCCTTCTAATCCTCCTCCTCCTCCTCCTCCCCCACCACTTCCTCCTCCTTCTCCTCCTCCATTGCCTCTATTTCATCATCCTCTTTCTTCTTCTTCTTCTTCTTCTTCATTTCAAAAACATTAAATACCCACCGAGCGCTTTCAAGCAAGCAGAGAACAGGCGGGGAAAGCAAGCAGCCGCAGCAATAAATAAATATCCCAAAGGGAGACGTTGTTTGGCGGAGGCAATGTTGATAGACTGCAAGCAAAGAAAGGTTTTGATAGTGACTATGAGATTGACAGTTGGGAGGAAGAGGAGGAGGAGGAGGAGGAGGAGGAGGAGGAGGAGGAGGAGGAGGAGGAGGAGGAGGGGGGGGGGGGGGGGGGATGGGTGGTTGCGTGGGTGGTCGGGTGGATGGATGGACGGATGGATGGATGGATGGATGGGTGGATGAATGGACGGATATGTGGAAGGGAGAGAGGGAATGGGGAAGCTTGGAGGGAGAGAAGGAGGGAGGGAAAGGGGAAGAGAAGGAGGGAAGGAAGAATGAAAGAAGGGAGGGAGGAAGGGAGGGAGAAGGGGGAGAGATAGAGGATTGGGGAGGCAGACCAGGGAAAAGGAAAGAAAAGCTTCCCTGTCTATCAAGATGCAATGATTTGCATAATTTGAATAATCAGGTATTTATTGCGTCATTGATTTTTTTTTTTTTTTTTTTTTTTCGGGTTATTTGTTCCCTGTGGATTTTCGTTGTCTGTTACTTAACTGCCTTGGTTGGAGTTGGTGTTTTGATATTTTATCTGTATGGATTTGCTGTTGTTATTTTTGTTGTTTTTCCGTTCTCCGTTCTCTTATTCCTTGTTTCTCTCTTTTACTATTTTAGTTTTGTTGTTTTAAATGATGATACTGATGACGAGTTTTATATTAATGATGGGTACATTGTTCTTGCTATTTTTATTATTATTATTATTGTTGTTGTTATTTTAGATATGTGTTATCATTAGTAGCAATAGTTCTACTATTATTATTTCTATTATAATTACTATTACTATTATTACTATTATTATTATCATTATCCTTATTACTTTTACTATTATTAGTACTATCATTATCATCATCATTTTTACTATTGATAGTGAGTGTTGCAGCTGTAACTAATTTTAAAATTATTAAACGAAACGAAGAGAAAGGAGAAGAAACATTGGCGCGAAAAACGTGCAAGGAAAATGTGCAAGAAAAGTGGAAAGAAGGAGAGAAGGGAAAGGAGGCGAAGGGGAAAGGAGACGAAGAGAAAACGGTCTTTTTTTTTTTTTTTTTCTTTTTCTTTTTTTGACATGTAAGAATCGATCGAAAATTGTCTTGGGTTACAAGGAAGGGTCACGGGAGGAAGAAAATGTGTGTGTGTGTGTGTGTGTATGTGTGTGAGTGAGTATTTGTGTGTGAGAAGGAGAGGGAGGGAAGGAGGTAGGAGAGGGAGAGGGGGAAGGAGGAGAAAGAGAGAAGAGCCAGTATGAAAGCCGGAACTACGCCAGCAAGTCGACTGCCTCTCGACCTCTGGCTCTGGCTCTGGCTCTTACTCAGTCGACCTTCTGCACACTCGACGTTTGACATCGAAGGGTTCTTGCATAACTCCCCCCCCTTTTCCCGCCCCTCTCCTCTCCCTCTCCCCCTTTCCACCTCTCCTCCCTCTTCGCTTCTCCCCCCCCCCCCCGCCCATCCCCCTATCGCCGTCACCCTTGCCCCTCTCCCCCTACTCATTTCTTGGGTCACCCCCCCCTCCCCCACCTAATGCAGGCGTGGCGCTCCTCCTTGTCGGTGTGCCATGACTTGCGGGTCCAAGGGCTTGAACCCTCGCGATTTCGTGTCTGCTCTGAGACGCGCCCTACCTGTGCCCCTGTCTCTGCGCCTCTTTCTTCCTCTGCTTCTACCTCAATCCCTGCCTCTGGTTTTGCCTCTGCTTCTGCCTCAATCCCTGCCTCTGCTTTTGCCTCTGCTTTTGCCTGCTTCTACCTCAATCTCTGCCTCTACTCCGACCTCAACCTTTATTATCGTTTTCCTCTGCGTTTGCCTCCTCTGTGTCCGCTTCCCCAACTGCCTTTATCTCGGCTTCTCCCTGTGCCTTTACCTTTATCTCTGCTTCTCCCTGTGCCTTTGCCTTTATCTCGGCTTCTCTCTGTGCCTTTGCCTTTATCTCGGCTTTTCTTTCCACCTCTGCTTCTAGGTCTGCCTCCGCCTTTGCTTCTCCTTTTGTCTCTGTCTCTTTATCTGGCCGTGACTCTGCCTGTATGTTTGCTCTTCCATCTGTCTCTGCTTACATTCGGTTCTGCCTTTGCATCTGCCTGTGCTTCTGCCCAATTGTCTATATCTCTTCTTCTTCTTCTTCTTCTTCTTCTTCTTCTTCTATCTCTGCTTCTATATCATTCCATCTCCTTCTCCTTCCGCCTCTTGTTTTTCCTTCTGCCTCTGCCTCTGCCTCTGCTTCTACCCATGTCTCCAGACGGTGTGCTCGGCTCTTGTGCAATACTTGTGCTTGGCTCTTGTGCTTTGGATTCCGTGATGACTCGGTTCAATGATAGATTTTCTTTCGAGGATGATTCGACGGGAGTCAGTGTGGGTTTGTGTGTGTGTGTGTGTGTGGGAGGGGGAGGGGGGGTTGGAGTGTTTGCGTGTATGTGGGTGCGTGTGTGTGTGTGTGTGTGCGTGTGCGTGTGTGTGTGTGTGTGTGTGTGTGTGTGTGTGTGTGTGTTGGATATGGATGTGTATGTGTATGGTATATATGAATGTATTTATGCATGTGTATGTGTGTGTGTGTGTGTGTGTGTGTGTGTGTGTGTGTGTGTGTGTGTGTGTGTGTGTGTGTGTGCACGTATGTCGTACACGTGCGGGAGAAAATGTTGCAGGGAAAGTGCCCGCCCGCCGACGCACCACCATCGCATCTCCCCGAATACCGAGATTTTTCTAGACGCATTGATTAGAGTCATCATCAGTGTTATCAGCATCCACCCGGCCTATATGATGTATGTATATATGATGTATGTATAAATGTATGTAAGTATGTATTTATGCATGCAGTTTTTTTTTTTTTAATATCATCATTGTGTCCATTATTTTTTTCAATATTGTCTGATGGGAATTGTCGGGCTGGCTAGTCTCTGGCGGGACTTCATGATTTCTATCGCATCTGTTGAAAGCAAATAGCACATTTTTCTTCGCTATCTCTGCTTGGCTGAAAATCTGAAAATGTTGCTTGTGAAGGCATATCTCTCTCTCTCTTTCTCTCTCTTTCTTTCTCTTTCTTTCTCTCTCTATCTATCTATCTATCTATCTCCCCTCCCTTTCTCTCTTATTCCTAATTGTTACTTCTACTGCTGCTGCTACTACTGTTACTACTACTACTACTACTACTACTACTACTACTACTACTACTACTACTACTACTACTATTACCACTACAACTACTATATTTACTGGCATTCTTTATCACCATCAACATGATGTTGCTGTTAAATTGTTATTATCAACCTCTTCCTCTTCCTTCTAATCCTCCTCCTCTTCCTCCTCCTCCTCCTCCTACTCCTCCTCCCCCACCACAACCTCCTCCTCCTCCTCCTCCATTGCCTCTATTTCATCATCCTCTTTCTTCTTCTTCTTCATTTCAAAGAACATTTAATACCCACCGAGCGCTTTCAGACAAGCAGAGAACAGGCGGGGAAAGCAAGCAGCCGCAGCAATAAACAAATATCCCAAAGGGAGACGTTGTTTGGAGGAGGCAATGTTGATAGACTGCAAGCAAAGAAAGGTTTTGATAGTGACTATGAGATTGACAGTTGGGAGGAGGAGGAGGAGGAGGAGGAAGAAGAAGAAGAGGAGGAAGAGGAGGAGGAGGAAGAGGAGGAGGAGATGGGGGATGGGTGGTTGTGTGGGTGGTCGGGTGGATGGATGGACGGATGGATAGATGGATGGATGGATGGATGGATGGGTGGGTGGATGAATGGACGGATATGTGGAAGGGAGAGAGGGAATGGGGAAGCTGGGAGGGAGAGAAGGAGGGAGGGAAAGGGAAAGAGAAGGAGGGAAGGAAGTAAGAAAGAAGGGAGAGAGGGAGGGAGGGAGAGAGGGAGGGAGAGAGGGAGGGAGGGAAGGAGGGAGAAGGGGGAGAGATAGAGGATTGGGGAGGCAGACCAGGGAAAAGGAAAGAAAAGCTTCCCTGTCTATCAAGATGCAATGATTTGCATAATTTGAATAATCAGGTATTTATTGCGTCATTGATTTTTTTTTTTTTTTTTTTTGTTCGAGTTTTTGCGCGTCGGGTTATTTGTTCCTTGTGGATTTTCGTTGTCTGTTACTTAACTGCCTTGGTTGGAGTTGGTGTTTTTATATTTTATCTGTATGGATTTGCTGTTGTTATTTTTGTTGTTTTTCCGTTCTCGTTCTCTTATTCCTTGTTTCTCTCTTTTACTATTTTAGTTTTGTTGTTTTAAATGAGGATACTGATGACGAGTTTTATATTAATGATGGGTATATTGTTGTTGCTATTTTTATTATTATTATTATTATTGTTGTTGTTAT
>BOPN01003484.1:59425-74425 GCA_017312705.2 Penaeus japonicus | reverse complement strand
AGATGTGATGATCAGATTTTATAGAGTAATGCCGGAGGGCTGCCTGTTCCATCGAAGCCATCGAGCGATGAGATGTGTTCCCGCGACGCAATCGGCGCAATGCCGCCCAATTAACCCTAATTCGGTTAATGGCCGCCGTCTCTCAGTCACGTCCCAGGCAGTCCCGCTTTGCTCGCTAAGTTGCGGCGGTTAGCGCAATTGACGGCCGAAACGTCGCTTCTCGACCTCGTTCTCTTGTTGCCGTTGTCGCTTCGTTTTCAGTCGCGTCGAAACGTTTCGGCTGCCTGAGGTCGAGGCCTGTTGTCCTCGGGGCGGCACGGCGTTGGAGGACGGACTCGCGCCTGGCTTGTTCTCACGGAACCGAATCGTCGCAGGAATAGAGTGAATAGTATGGAAGCAACCGGCATCAAGGTCCGGTAATTTCATTTTCATTTTCGAGGAGCAAACACACACGCGCACACGCACACGCACACGCACACGCACACGCACACGCACACGTACACGCACACGCACACGTACACGTACACGCACACGCACACACACACACACACACACACAGACACACAGACACACACACAGACACGCACGCTCACACTCGCATATGCATTCATACATGTGCTCATACATATGCAACGTACATGCATTCGTCGCGAGTGATCTATCTGAGTGTGACATACATTGATTGCGGATCTGCGGGCTTGATGGCGTGACGATGTATGTGCATGTGTTTCTTCGCCCGAGGCTCGTTTGTGTGTGTGTGTGTGTGTGTGTGTGTGCGTGCGTGTCTCGATACATGTGATTATCTATCCTGTGCACCGAACATGAATGTTGATTTAGTGAACGAAAAGTCCCTCAGAATGGAAGAGACATCAGGGACACCCACCTGTGCACACGTAGGCCGAGCAGTGGAGGTTACGGCACTATTTATTTTATTTTATTTTTTTTTATTTATTTATTTATTTATTTATTTATTTTGATTGCCGTGTATGTTACGTGCGTGCGTATATTACGTGCACATATTATGATAGAATGCACTCATTGTTGGCATCGTTCCCTGCCCTTCGATATCACGTCACGTGTAATCCTTGAATGTTGAATATCATCGTGTGCCGATTCCCATAGTTCCAGTTCGGGGGCGGGGGGTGGGGGGGCGAACGAGAGAGAGAGTGAGAGAGAGAGAGAGAGAGAGAGAGAGAGAGAGAGAGAGAGAGAGAGAGAGAATGTACAAGACTTGGTGGCTGTGTCTGTGAGGTGGCTGCTAGACTAGCCACGAATCCGGTTAAAAGTGAAAGGAACTCTTGACAGTGTGTGTTACGCTCCCCCACCCCACCCCTCTCCCTCTCTCCCCCGCTCCTCCCATCCCTGCCTACCACCCCTCCTCTCCATTGCCCCCCCCCCCCTTCCCCGCCTCCCTTTCTCCTACCCTCCTCCCTCTCCTTCACCTCCTCCACCCCCCACTACCCACCCCCACCCCTCCTCCCCTTCCCACCCCGACCAAGTTTACCTGCCCGTCTTGTTGGCCAGACTCTAGACGTCTCTGGCTGAGTTTGGAAATGTGAATAGTCATTTATGATATTTTCGACATTGTTATTTCTGTCTCTCCCACTCCCTCTCCCTCTCCCTCTTATTCTCTCTCTCTCTCTCTCTCACTCTCTCTCTTTCTCTCTCTTCTTTGTTTTCTTCTTCTTCTATTCCTTATATCATCTTTGCCGTTTGCCTTTTACTCGAACAGCTATTAACGTTTGGTCCTCCTCGCTAGACCGGCCGTTAACAGTTTGGGAATACGTCGGTGACCGTTTATTTTTCTCTGTTGGTGTGTGTGTGTATGTGTGTGTGTGTGTGTGTGCGTGTGTGTGTGTGTGTGTGTGTGTGTGTATGTGTGTGTAAGTGAGTGATTAAAAGGAGAAGGGGTAAAGAACATGGATGATTTAAAGGAGAAGGAGAAGAAGAAGGACAAGGGCAAGGGCAAGGAAAGGGGGGAAAGGAAAGGAAGAAAGAAAAAGAAAGAGAGAAATGTACATCCCCCCCCCCCTGCTCCCTTCTCTTTGCCCTTCAGCTTTCATTTCTTCATTCTTTCATCGTCTTTATCTTTTCCTCCTTCCCTCTTACCCCTCTCCCATCCCAATCTGCCCCCCCCCTCTTCTCCTCCCTTATTTATTACGTATCCCCCCTATCCCCACCTTCGCCACTGCCTCCCTCCCTTTCCCTCCCCCTTCCCCCTCCTTCACTCTCTACGTACCCTACCTCTCCCCCCTCCCCCTCCACTCTCCCCATCCTCCATCCTATCCCCCTTCCTCCATTCCATCTCCATCCCTCCCTACATACCGCCCCCCCCTCCCCTTTCTCTCTGTAACCCACCCAGATCCCGCCCCTACCCCCACCCCCACCCCCTGCCGTCCTTCCTTCCCAAGGTCATTCGAAAGAGAGAGAGAGAGAGAGAGAGAGAGAGAGAGAGAGAGAGAGAGAGAGAGAGAGAGAGAGAGAGAGAGAGAGAGAGAGAGAGAGAGAGAGAGAGAGAGAAGAAAGAGAGAGAGAGGGGGAGAGAGAGAGAGAGAGAGAGAGAGAGAGAGAGAGAGAGAGAGAGAGAGAGAGAGAGAGAGAGAGAGAGAGAGAGAGAGAGAGAGAGAGAGAGAGAGAGAGAGAGAGAGAGAGAGAGAGAGAGAGAGAGAGAGAGAGAGAGAGAGAGAGAGAGAGAGGGGGAGAGGAGAGAGAGAGAGAGAGAGAGAGAGAGAGAGAGAGAGAGAGAGAGACAGAGAGAGAGAGAGAGAGAGAGAGAGAGAGAAACAGAAACAGAGAGAGAAAGAGAAAAGAATAAGAAAGAGAGAGAGAGAGAGAGAGAGAGAGAGAGAGAGAGAGAGAGAGAGAGAGAGAGAGAGAGAGAGAGAGAAGAAAAATCCAATGTCCCGTCACAGGTGGACGAAAAAAGGGACAGGGATGCCTAAGAGGGGGAGAGGGAGGGGGGAGGGAAGGGAAGGGAAGGGGAAGGGATGGGGATGGGGGGGGGGAGGGGGGGGAAATATAGAAACAGATTAGAAAGTGATTGGAACAAGTTTGTTTGGGAGGCGTCTTCTTTATTTTCTTTTTCTTTCTTTCCTTCCTTCTTTATTTTTTTTTTATTATTTTTTTTTTATCTTGTGTTCTTTACGTGTTTGTTTGTTTTTCTCTCTTTTTGTATCCACTTTTTTTTTCTTTTTTTTTTCTTTTCGTGTGGTCTTTTTCTTTCGCCCTTTTTATTTTTGTTTTTGTTAAAGTCGTGTCTGGAAACTTGTTATGAGTATTATTATTATTATGACGATATTATTATGTCGTATTAGGCATATCAGTAAGTCTTCCCTGTTAAAGTTGATCCTTAGGCCTTCAGCACAACCTCTTTACGTTGGCTTCATATAGGCCTAGAGATTGAATTGTTTTCAGGTCAAAAATATTGTTGTTCTCCGTTGCTGTTCTTCCCCTTGACTAGGTTTGATTGTTCATTTTCTTGTAACAAATGTGTTCTTCAGCCGTCTTCCCACGCTCTGCTGAAGAACTTTGATTATTGTTCCTCGGCCGAAGGTGTTCTGCCACCTCGATGTCTGTTATTTGTATTGAGTTTATCCCACATTTCTCCTTACCCTCACCCCCTCCCCCACCCTACGTCTATTCCTACCATCTTTTCCTTTCTATTTCCTTACCCACACACACCCATTCTCTACTCCTCCCCCGTACTCCCTACTCCCCCACCCCCATTCTAATGCCCACAATCCCTCTCTCTATTTCTCCCACTCTGTCATCTTCCCCCCCCCCCTCCCCCTACCAATAGCCACACTCCCCTTCTTCATACTCCTTACCCCCTGCAATATCTCCCCCTTCCCCATGCCTCTCCCCCCCCCTCACTCAACGCTATTTCTACTCGTCCCCCTCCCTTCTATTCCAACCCCCATCATCACTATCCCTACTCATCTCCCTCACCCCTGTTCCTACTTCTCCCCTCACCCCTGTTCCTACTTCTTCCCTCCCCCCTATTCCCACTTCTCCCCTCCCCCTACCCCCTATTCCCACTTCTCCCCTCCCCCTATCCCCTATTCCCACTCCTCCCCCTCCCCCTACCCCCTATTCCCACTCCTAACCTCCCCCCCCCACACACCCCACCTTCAGTTGACTCACCGCAGTGACGATCCTCGGCCGCAGACTCGTCCGTTCACGGTGATTGTGTGTTTTGCCACCAGGGGGACGGGTGTCTCTTGTCATGGGTGGGGTGGGGGGAGGGGAGGTGGAAGGGGTTAGACGATAGAGAGGAGGGGGAGGGGCGGGGTTTAGTACAGGGGTATGGGGAGGTTTGGGGGGGGAGTTGGGAGGGAAGAGGAGCATGGGAGAGGGGAGGAGGAGGATAGGGAGGGAGGGAGGGACGGAGGGAGGGGATCTAGGGAAGAGGGAGAACAGGATGGTGTGACGTACAGTGTTATTGTTGTGTGCGAAGGCCGTGTGTGTCAGAGTGGAGATTGTAAAGGAAATTGTTTATGTTGGAGGAGCGGTGGAGGAGGAGCGACAGAGGGAGAGAGGGAGGTGTAGGGAAATAATGAGAGGGAGAGAACGAAAGAGAGAGAGAGAGAGAGAGAGAGAGAGAGAGAGAGAGAGAGAGAGAGGGAGGGAGAGAGAGAGAGAGAGAGAGAGAGAGAGAGAGAGAGAGAGAGAGAGAGAGAGAGAGAGAGAGAGAGAGAGAGAGAGAGAGAGAGAGAGAGAGAGAGAGAGAGAGAGAGAGAGAGAGGGGGGGGAGTAGAATAAAGAAAAAAAAAATAAGATGGTCGAAGAACGAGAGAGAAAGAAAGTGAAAGAAAGACGGACAGAAAGACGGACAGAAAGGGGCGGCGTGCAAGAAGGGGGGGAAGCCCAGGAAAGATACGAAAGTGGGAACCTTAACGAAAGGAAAGCACGAGAGGAACAAAAATGTAAGCGCCAAAGCAAAGAGGAAAATAACCTGGTCGGGGAACGTGGGTGGGGGGGGGGGGGGTCACGACTCCGCTGGTGAGCAGAGACGCAACAGGTGGTGAAGCAAACAGGTGGGGCAGATGGAGGGGAGGGGGGGAGTCTCAACCCCAAAGGCTCTCACTCTCTCCCTCTCCATCCCTCCCTCCCTCCCTCCCTCCCTCTCCCCCCTCCCTTTCCCCCCTCCCTCTCTTCCTCTCTCTCTCCTTCTCTCTCTCCCTCTCTCTCTCTCACTCTCTCACTCTCTCTCTCTCTCTCTCCCTTTCCCTTTCCCCTCCTCTCTCTCTTTCTCCTTCTCCGTCTTTCTCTTTCTCTGTCTCTTCCCTCTCTACCTTTCCTTTTTTCGTTTCTTCTCATCTTCATCTTCTCTCCCTCCTTCCCTCCCTCCTTTCTTCTTTTCCTCTCCCCTCCCTCCTTTAATCCCTCCCTCCCTTCTTACTATATACTTCTCCCCCACTCCCATTTCTCTCCCTCCTTTCCTCCACCCACCACCCTCACTCCTCACTCTTTTCCTCACCCCACCATTCCTCTTTCCCTCCCTCCCTCCCTCCCTGCCTCTTATCCTGTTTCCCTGCCCCTCTCACTCCTTTCCTCCCTCCCTCCCTCCCTCTTTTCCTCTTTCCCTGCCCCTCTCACTCCTTTCCTCCCTCCTTTCCTTCCTCCTATCCTCCCTCCCTCTTTTCCTCCCTCCCTCCCTCCCTCCCTCTCACATGACATGAGTGAAGTCACGCACGCCGCCGCGGCAGCGTTAGCGACTGAGTCACGTGCGGGCATCCGATCGAAAGTATTTGGGGCACGTCCTCAGGTGGCGGAGTGGCAGGCACTGCAAGGCGTTTGCGGGGCATGGCGTGGCTGATACGCTGGTGATGCAACGCGGGTATGCTGTGCAATGCCCGGGTCCGTCCGCATACCTAGCACGCAAGTCGGTCGTCGCAAGAGCACCGGGCGATTTGGGAGGCGCGGCGGGTCGTCTGGCTTGGCTCTCTTGTGGCTGGCTTGGGCTTTGTCTTGCAGGGTTGTGCTCGGCTGTGGTGTGTTCTCTCTTGCTCGCCTTCCCTCATTCTCTGTCTCTCTCTCTCTCTCTCTCTCTTATTCTCTCTCTATTTCTTTTCTTTTTCTCTCTCTCTCTCTCTCTCACTCTCTCTCTCTCTTTCTCTCCCTCTCTCTCTCTCTCTCTCTCTCTCTCTCTCTCTCTCTCTCTCTCACTCTTTCTCTTTCTCTCTCTCCCTCCCTCTCTCCCTCCCTCCCTCTCTCTTTCATATGACTAGATATACAAAAGAAAGGAATTATTATATAAATGAAACGAATTCCCCGAAAATCGCCAATGAACGTGTCGCAAGAGCTGATGTATCTCATGTCACTCGTTTTAGTCAGTTCGTCCCCGTCTAATTAGTGACGTGGGCGGGACGGATCTCCGTGAGCTACCCGGGCGTCGGGCTCTGAGTTTACGAAAGGAGATATTAAGATCTCTGGCATAGGATGGGATGGTCACACGCACGCGGCGTTCATATGTATCTGTACACTTCTTTTTTTTTGTACGCGTAGGTACAGTCTCGAATGCATATGTTCGTAAATAAGTAAAAGGGCATACTCAAGCATACGCAAACACGCACATACGTACACGAAGAAGAAGAAGAAGAAGAAGAAGAAGAAGAAGAAGAAGAAGAAGAAGAAGAAGAAGAAGGAGAAGAAAACGATGCTAATGAAAGCGAATGTATAGAGAAAATATGTGCCAAGAACAAAAAATAGACATTGTTAAACCGAAAAGCCTCGTTCCTATCAAGCAAGCAAACAAACAAACAAATGAAAGCAGTGCGTGTGTATATGTGATAAAAGTATTGAAAAAAAAATATTCGGTCTCAAACCTCAGCTGATAACAGAAAAACGCGTGTTTCTTCCAGAAAGAGAAGTCCCGTAAAGGAAAATTCCTCTAAATAATAATAGAGGAGAAGCCAAGGACATATACCCCCCACCCCCCTCCTCCGGACAGAATCCCCCTCTCCCCTCCGCCCCCTCCCCTCCCGCTCCTGAAGGATATAGTGTTTCAGCCTCACCTCTCACCACACCGTGACGCCTTCACCCTACAACATGCGGGCCGCAGGTAAACAGTTTTTTTTTTTTTCTTCTTCTTGTTTTGATGGTAGCGACTCGATCTTCATGGTGTGTGTGTGTGTGTGTGTGTGTGTGTGTGTGTGTGTGTGTGTGTGTGTGTGTGTGTGTGTGTGTGTATGTATGTATGTATGTATGTTTTTATGTTTATTCATGTTGTCTTATAATATATACTATATTCGGGATCTGTTTATATAAGGTAAGAGAATCTCCCAGCCATGCTCGTAATCTCTTTGTCACTTTCTCTTTTCTTGCATGTGTCTGTCTTTTCTCCTTTCCTCTTCTCTTCTTTCACCTCTCTTCTCCTCTCTCCTCTCTCTCTCTCTCTCTCTCTCTCTCTCTCTCTCTCTCTCTCTCTCTCTCTCTCTCTCTCTCTCTCTCTCTCTCTCTACCTCTCTACATCTCTCCTTGCTTCTCTCTACCCCTGCTCCTCTCTCTCTCTCTTTTCTCCTTACCTCATTTTGCACGTAAGATTACGGCACACACTCAAGGCAGTAGTCTGTTCCCCCCCCCCCCCCCTTTCCCCCTTTCCCCCAAACGTCGCAACAGTCGTCACGCACAGGTATTTCTTTGTGACGTCACGCCGAGCTACGTCTGGAAATTGGCAAGAAGCCACTGTAATACATTCGGTGGTGCTTGAGTATAATACGTTTTGTATTTTCTCGCGACGAAGGGTTGTCTGCCCTCCTTCCCTCCTTTCCTCCCTCCTTCTTCCCTCCCTCCCTCCAATCATCCCTCCCTCCTCCTTCCCTTCTTTCCTCCCTCCCTCCTTTCCTCCCTCCTCCTTCTCTCCTTTCCTCCCTCCTCCTTCCCTCCTTTCCTCCCTCCTCCTTCCCTTCTTTCCTCCCTCCTCCTTCCCTCCTTTCTTCCCTCCCTTCTTCCCTCCCTTCCTCCTTTCCTCCCTCCTCCTTCCCTTCTTTCCTCCCTCCTCCTTCCCTCCCTCCCTCCTTTCATCCCTCCTCCTTCCCTCCCTCCTTCCCTTCTTTCCTCCTTTTATCCCTCCTCCTTCCCTCCTTTCTCCCCTCCCTTCTTCCCTCCTCTTTCCCTCCTTTCCTCCCTCCTCCTTCCCTCCCTCCCTCCTTTCATCCCTCCTTTCATCCCTCCTCCTTCCCTTGTGACGATGATTATCAGGAAATGTATAGGCTAGTTGTATGGAAAGTAACGTATTCATAGACCTGTGCGCCTCATGTACACGCACTTATGTATGTGTGTGGGTTCGTGCTTGCGCCCATGTTTGCGTGTACGAATGTGTGTATATAATTTAAAATAGTTTTTAGTCATCCATGTTATCCAGTGACCTTTGACAGCTAAGAAGGGTTAACCTTTCCCCTCCCCTTGCAGCATCCCGGCCTTCTCTCATCTCGTGTATGTATATATATTATATATATATATATATATATATATATATATATATATATATATATATATATCTATATATATATATTATATATATAAGCCTCACGGTCATGTTTTTTTTTGTGGAGCGAGGGGGGTGGGGGCAAATAGTGTTTTTCTTTTCTTTTCTTTTCGTTTATGCAACATTATACAGTGAGTCCTTATTATGCCAGCCGCCCGTGAAGGTCGATGGGAAGGCGGAGGGGAGGATGGGGGGAGGGGGGAGGGGGGAAGGGTGGCGGGTGGGGAGGGGAGGCTTGAAGGTGAAGCACGCGACGGGAATAACATGTGATGTGATCTAACAACCATAAAACCCGTCCTGAGGGAACGATGTCGAAACTTAGAATTCAACTTGGGGCGTAACTTGGAACTCGGCTTTGAAATGGACTCGGATCTCGTATTAAAACGTGTCTCATAATTGAACTTAAAAAATCATCATCAAATTTGATGGAAAGATCAACATGGAAGCCAGATTTAGTTTCAATCTAAGATGAACTTGACTCAATTCAAATCCTAATACTTTGAAATTAAAGGAGAAAGTATACAATCTAGATATTCATCTTAGACCTCAAAGTAAGACACAACTTAGAAGTCATACGGAGATTAAACTTATACCTTGACATAGAACATCGCCTAGCAATTTAGGGCTCACGTTATAAAACAACCTAGACCTTATATAAGAATTCAACTTACAACTTGATCTAAGATTCGACATCGCACTCAGTCTCGACAAACTTAGAACTTAGAACTTAGGACTGACATTAGAACTCAGCAGAACACTCATTCTAGACAAGTTCAACTTGGGCCCCAAGGCAGAACACAACCTAGACCTCAAGCCTAGACCTAGAATTGAAGCTAACAACTCAACCTAGAACTTAAGTTAGGCTTCAAAGGACGACTTAGAACTGGAACTTAGTACCCAGGGTTAACCCTCAATCAAAAAAAAAAAAAAAAAAATCTTAGATTTCAAGCAATAACTTGACCTAAAACTCAGCAGAGAAGACAAGCTCCTCTCGAAACCTCGACTTAAGTAGTATGTCTCTCTTAAGTTTACGCAGTGCAGAGGGTTTTCGGGGGGGGGGGGCGAGTACGGCCTGCAGAGATTTTTGTCTTCTAAAATGATTCCATTTGTTTGTTTTGTTTGCCTTGTTTACGGGCGTCTGCGTTGTTGTTGTTGTTGTTGTTGTTTTTCTTTGGTTTGCTTTTTTTTGTTCATGATCGTTCTCTGAATTATCGGTTGCATTAATATTGTCGTTGTGTAGTGATTTTTTGTAGAAATGTTTATTTGTAAGCTTTGTACACCTCTTTATCGGTAGCATAATCGTTACTATTATTGTTGCTTTCCCTCTTTATCCCTCACTCCTCTCCCTTTCCCTCCCCATACCTCCCTATACGTCCCTCCCTCCTTAACCCTTTGCTCCCGTCTCCTCCCCTTACCCTACTTTCCATCCTTCCATCCCCTCCTCTATCTATACCTCAGTTCTTTTTCCCTCCCCTTCCTCACCCTCACCCTCACTCCCATCCTGCGCATCTCCTCCATTCCTCCACTTCCCTCCTCATCTCCCCTCTTCTTTCCTCCTCTCCTCTTCCCCTCTTCATAGCCTCCCCTTCCCTTCTCCACCCCCTCCTCGTCTCCCTTACCTTTCCCCTCCTTTCCCTCCCCTCACCCTTCTCCTCTCCATCCCCTCCCCTTCCCCTCCTCATCTCTTCTCTCCTATCCCTCCTTTCTTTTCCCTTCCCCTCCTCATCTCTTCTCTCCTATCCCTCCTTTCTTTTCCCTTCCCCTCCTCATCTCTCCTCTCGTCCCCTCTCCCTTCTTTCCTTGGACCCAAGATGCGCCCACTAAAGCTAAGTGTTCGGAAAACCCATATTATGCATAATCACACGCACGCGATTTTTAATTACCGCGTCACAGCCTAGCGAGAGAAGGAAGGAGAGAGAAAAAGAGAGAGTAAGAGAGTGAGAGTGAGAATGAGAGTGAGAGTGAGAGTGAGAATGAGAGTAAGAGAGAGTGAGAGAGAGAGAGAGAGTGAGAGTGAGAGTGAGAGTGAGAGTGAGAGTGAGAGTGAGAGTGAGAGTGAGAGTGAGAGTGAGAGTGAGAGTGAGAGTGAGAGTGAGAGAGAGAGAGAGAGAGAGAGAGAGAGAGAGAGAGAGAGAGAGAGAGAGAGAGAGAAGAGAGAGAGGAATGGAGGAAGGATGAAGAGAGGAAGGAATGGAGATGGAAGGAGTAAGGGAGGAAGAGAGAGAAACGGAAGAAAAATAAGGAAGGAAGGGTGGGAGAGGGAAGGAGGAGGAGAGGCTTTGGTATAAGGAACGGCGGGAGGAGGAAAGTAAGAAGAGAGAGAAGGAAAGAAAGAAAGAAATAGAAAGAGAGAGAGAAGAAAACTGCCTTAATGTTAACTCGTCCACACACTCCCTAATTTCTGCCATGACTTTACTAGTTACCATGATCCATCCAGCTTTGTGTGTGTGTGTATGTGTTTGTGTTTGTGTTTGTTTGTGAGTGGGTGTTTGTGTTTGTTTGTGTTTGTGTTTGTTTGTGTGTGGGTGTTTGTTTGTGTGTGTGTGGGGGTGTTTGTGTTTGTTTGTGGGTGTGGGTGTTTGTGTTTATGTGTGTGTTTGTGTGTGTAGGTGTTTGTGTGCGTGCTTGCGTGTGCGTGTGTATGCGTGCGTGCGCGCGCGGATGAGTGGGTGATGTACTAGGTGTTGAAACGAGGCCTTGACAGATGCTAGATGCGAGTGTGATGAGACGTGATGATTTTACGAGACTGTTGCAAGCGGGGAATACGGAGATTGTGTCACTGCGACTGTGATTGATTGCAAGGAACTGAAGCGAGAGAGGGCTGAAAGAGGGGGGTGGGAGTGGGGGATAAAGAAATGGGAAGGGGGGGTACGTAAGGGGAGGGAGGTAATAAAGGAGGAGGGGGAGGGATGAGATACGGAGGGAGAGAGGGTCTCGGGTTTCGTAAGATAATCGGATTAAGAGCTTGCAAGGATGTTGAGAGTGATTGCAAGAGATCGACGATGAGGGGGGGGGGTGGATGGAAGAGGGCGCCTGGATGTGTTGGCTTGTGCTTAGTGTGATGATGATATGGCAATGATACCAGTGTTATTCGTGATGATTATATGATAATTGTTATGCTCTACTTTGAATAATATCCCACAATAATGTTAATGATAGATATTTTGATTTCTAGTATCATCAAAATGATCACCACCACCACCACTACTACTACTATTATTATTCTTTCACTCTCTTCTATATTCGCGAACATGTCAATAACTCGGGTCATCTTTTGCATTTCCTTTCCGTTGCGGGGACGAGGATACCTGTCATGGCGCGCGGGTCATTCCTCCTGTCACACGCGAGTGCCTGTCGGGGGGCCACGCCTCGCCACATTCTTGGGAGGCGCTCGCTCACACATGTCGCCGGCGGGAGGGACTCGTGGTGGGGGTGGGGTGGGGTGGGATGGAGGTGGGGGGGTTGAGTGTTATTGCGTGTGGGGGTATTGGGAGGGAGTATGGAGATTTATGTGTGTGTGGGAGTGATTTTTGTGAGTGTGTATGTGATTGTTTGTGTATGTGTGTATATTTGTGTCTTTTTGTTTGTTTGTTTGTTATGTCCGTTTAACTGTCGTTAAATTTCCCGTGGGACACAAGTATGTTTGCAAGGTGGCAAAGACAGGTGACGCCTCACTCTTTCGTATAGAGAAGTGCTTGCCTTTAGCAGAGTCAGAGTATCCGACCTCCGCTAGTGGGCGTTCGGGAATCTCCTTGTGCAGCCGCCACGCTTGAGAAAGAGAAGGGGGGGGGGTGCCTTCGCGTGTCGTCACAGCCCGGAGATGTCCTTGACTTTGACCACTCGTTATCGAAGGTAGCTAGCCCTAAATCCCCAAATATTCCCACCCCTTGTTCCCTCCCTTCCCTCCTCCCACTCTCCCTATCCTTGTTCTCTGCCCTCCCTCTTTTCCCTTCCCTTCCCTCTTTTCCCTTCCCTTCCCTCTTTACCCCATCCCTTCCCTCTTTTCCCCATTCCTTCCCTCTTTTCCCATCCCTTCCCTCTTTTCCCATCCCTTCCCTCTTTTCCCATCCCTTCCCTCTTTTCCCCATCCCTTCCCTCTTTTCCCTTCCCTTCCCTCTTTTCCCTTCCCTTCCTTCTTTTCCCTTCCCTTCCCTCTTTTCCCATCCCTTCCCTCTTTTCCCATCCCTTCCCTCTTTTCCCTTCCCTTCCCTCTTTTCCCCATCCCTTCCCTCTTTTCCCTTCCCTTCCCTCTTTTCCCGCTTTTCCCCTCTCTTCCCTCTTTTCCCCTCTCTTCCCTCTTTTCCCTTCCCTTCCTTCTTTTCCCCATCCCTCCCCTCTTTTCCCTTCCCTTCCCTCTTTTCCCTTCCCTTCCCTCTTTTCCCCTCTCTTCCCTCTTTCCACCTCCCTTTCCCCCTCGGCATTGAATGTGCAAAACCATGGTCTTGTTTTATCCATTCCTGCAAGCGTGATTGGTGCTTTGTCATTGGTGAGTGGCTTAATTTCTCTTGATTGTTTGTGACTGATTGTACCGTCCGTGTTGATGTGTTTGTGTGAATCAGGCCGATAATAATGCTAATTGGATCCGAGCGGTATTAAAATGGGTATTATTTGATCAACCTTTGACGGTTTAGAGGTAGGCTGGTGGGCGAGTAATCGGATGAATTACTGTGATAGTAATAATAGTAAATGGGATAATGACTGTTATGATGCGTACGAGGGTAACCTTGGTGTTTGTGTATGTGTGTGTGTGTGTGTGTGTGTGTGTGTGTGTGTGTGTGTGTGTGTGTGTGTGTGTATGATGGAATATATACGATATAAATGATGAGTAGCATTATCGATTTGTTTATTACTCTTATTCCCGGTAAAAGAGCTACGTTATTCATCCTTACAGTCCCCCCCTCCCTCTTCCCACTACACTCTCCCCTCTCTCCTCTCTCCTCCCCCCTCCCCCCTCCCACTGCTCCTTCCCTGCCCTGTCCCCCTCGCCCCTTCCACTAGTCTTTCCCTTCCCTTCCCTCTCCCTTCCCTTCCCTCTCCCCTCCCTCCCCCCCTACTACTCTATCATTCCCCTTCCCTCTTGCTCCTCCTGTGCCCTTACCACTTAAGGAGGGAAGAGGAGGGGGAGGAGGAAGGAAAAGGTAAATAATACCGAGGAGGAAAAAGCACCAGCGGAGGATGGACAGAGGGTTACGTAAGGCGTTATACAAGATTATTAAACTCCCAATGTCGAGGAGGGAGAGAGAGAGAGAGGGAGAGAGAGAGAGAAAGAGAAAGAGAAAGAGAAAGAGAAAGAGAAAAGGAGAGGGAGGAAAGAAGGAAGAGAGGGAAGAAAGAAGGGAAGGAGAGACTAAGGGACCGAGGGAGGGTTTGTGTGATCGTGCTTACCTGCTCTTTTTGTGTCTCCCCTTTTAAACCTAGGTATACATTGATATGTGCATTAATGTTATTCGTTTTTTGTTGTTGTTGTTGTTGCTGCTGTGCTTTATTTCCTGATTGTTTTCATTAGCCGAATCCTATTTCTTTCTTTCTTTCTTTCCCCCTCCTCTCCCCTCTCTCTCTCTCTCTCTCTCTCTCTCTCTCTCTCTCTCTCTCTCTCTCCCTCTCCCCCTCCCCCCCCCCCCCCCCTCCCCGATATTAAGACAGCTTGATATCGTGTATTCTTACTGGCCACTTAAGAGGATAAGTTCCTGCACGCATGCACGTTTGAAATGCACTCGCAAGGAAGCACGGGTCGGGTTTTTTAGGGTTACCGGTAATTGTTTTTGCTATTATTGTTATTATGTTTAGTAGTGATACCAGTAGTAGTAGTATCGTCATTACCATGTATATTATTAGTTACTCTTGTTGTTGTCGTTCATCACTAGCAATCATCATCATCATTATCGTCATCATCATAATCATTATCGTCCTCCTCCTCATAATCATCATTAATATCGTCCTCCTCATCATCATCATCATTCTCCTCCTCCTCCTCATCATCATCATCACCATCATCATCACCATTATCATCACCACCACCACAACTGATCGACCCCCCCCCCCCCCCCCCCCCCCCCCCCTACCTCCCACATCAAATCCGAGACTCATTTGAATTCAAAGGTCAACTCCACCCGACCCACCGCCTCCTCCTGTGTCACCTTGCTTGACCCGGCTTCTTTGCGTAGGACACGGCGATTAGAGTGATGACCGTGGTTGCACTTCATTCATTCATTCATTCATACATTCACGACGGAAAAGGTGATCGTGGTCGTGCCTCCTCATTCGCGAGTGGGTGGATGGGAACGTGGAGAATTCGGTGCCTCTTTTTCTTCTTCGTCTTTTTATTTATTTTTTTTTCCCCTTTTCTTCTTCTTCCTCTTTCTTTTTTATTTTTCTCCTTCTTTCCCTTCTTTCTCTTTTCTTCTTTTTCTTCTTCTTCTTCCTCTTCCTTTTCCTCTTCCTCTTCCTCTTCTCTTTATCTTCTTTCCTTTTTCTTTTCCTTATTATTCTCCTTTTTTTCCCCTCTTCTCTCT
>BOPN01003484.1:41925-54425 GCA_017312705.2 Penaeus japonicus | reverse complement strand
AGAGAGAGAGAGAGAGAGAGAGAGAGAGAGAGAGAGAGAGAGAGAGAGAGAGAGAGAGAGAGAGAGAGAGAGAGAGAGAGAGAGAGAGAGAGAGAGAGAGAGAGAGAAAGAGAAAGTGGCAACAAGAGTGAGACAGAGAGCGAATGCCTTTATCAGCGTGAAGGGCGAGGGCGGGAGGCGGGGGGGCAGATCGAGCGATAACATGTTTGAATGTCGCCCGCGTGAAGAACGTGTGGGGGGGGGGGGGGCTCTACGAGGCGTTTCTTGGGGGTGGAGGAGGGGTGGGGGGAAGGCGCAAGTGCAGGACAAGAGAGAGAAGATATTCATATTGCTCCGCGGTACTAATGGGTATGTAGGCTTGCATGGAACAAAGAAGCGAGAGAGAGGGAGAGAGAGAGAGAGAGAGAGAGAGAGAGAGAGAGAGAGAGAGAGAGAGAGAGAGAGAGAGAGAGACAGAGAGAGAGAGACAGAGAAAGAGAGAGATAGAGACAGAGAGAGAGAGAAAGAGAGAAAGAGAGAGAGAGAGAGAAAGAGAGAGAAAGAGAGAGAGACAGAGAGACAGAGAGAGAGAGAGCAGATGGGCAGAATATAAAAAGCGGAGAGGGGGTGGAGGCAGGCGTCCACGTGCGGTAAAGGAAAGAGAGCACATGTGTGTGTGTGGGTGGGTGGGCGGCGTGGGCGCCACGTGTGGGCGGGGCGGCTAGCACGGGCAGTGTCACGCGGCATGGGCGGTATCGCGTGCTCTGTCGAGCGGGCAGTACGCAGTGCGGCCGCCGCGATATCGATTGTGTGGGCCGACCGACCGACCGACGGACCCCCTGGCGCCGCGTGCAGAGTCGCCCTCATCGGAGACGTCATTGCAAACGTCACTGAGTTTTTTTTTTTTTTTTTTTTTTTTTTCCTTACTTTTCTCTCCCTCTTTCCTTCCTTCGTCTCATCATCCCCCTCCCCCTTCCCCCCTTCCTCCTCTTACTCCATCTCCTTCTTTGACTCCCACACACACCCCCCCTCCGGGTATCGGGTTGCGGTCGCGGGGGCTCGCGTGCTCAGCTTGAAGGTGGAAGGCGAAGGGAGAATAACCGAGTGGGGACCGAGGAAGGATGAAAGGAGAGGAAGAATAAAAAAAAAAGGAGGAGAAGAATGAGAAATGATATGAAATTGCGAAAGACGATACCCCAAGCCCTTAAGAATGATAATGGAAAGTAAAGAGAGAGAGAGATAAAAAATAAAAAAAAAGAGAGACTCGCGAGAGAGAGAGAAAAAAAGAAAAAGCGAAAGAAAAGGCGAAATCAGAGAAGAAAAATCACAATCAACATTATCACGCACGTGGGAAAGAGAGCCAACCTCGTTATACCTGCCACTAGACCCGTAAACCAGCAACAACACTGTACATTTGTAGCGACTGTGGCAGAAGGCAGGTCATGGAAGAGGGAGGGGTGAGGAGGAGGAGAGGGGGAGACAGGTCATGGCGTGACAGAGGAAAAATGGTCACCGGAAGTGAAAGTGTCAGGTCTTTCGAGAGAGGAAGGGGGAAAGAGTAAGAGAGAGGGAGAGACAGATAGACAACAGACAGACAGACAGACACATAATGAAATAAGAAAGACAGACAGACACATAACGAAATAAGAAAGACAAACAGACAGACAGACACATAACGAAACAAGAAAGACAAACAGACAGACAGACACATAACGAAACAAGAAAGACAAACAGACAGACAGACACATAACGAAACAAGAAAGACAAACAGACAGACAGACACATAACGAAACAAGAAAGACAAAGAGACAGACAGAAACATAACGAAACAAGAAAGACAAACAGACAGACAGACAGACACATAACGAAACAAGAAAGACAAACAGACAGACAGACACATAACGAAACAAGAAAGACAAACAGACAGACAGACAGACACATAACGAAACAAGAAAGACAAACAGACAGACAGAGACCAAACGAGAGGGGGAATAAATGTAATTGTAGAACTCTTGCCGTGTTCTTGGAGGAGGCGTGGGTCCCCTGATGGCGCTACTAGGTTTATGGCTACATTTGTGTAATGAGAACGAGTTTGTATTCGGGGCAGTAGACAGTGCACACAGGAAATACTCTCTGTAAACTTGCACGCTGTAATTTCACGCTTGTCATTATTGGTGTTAGTCTAATGATAATTATTACTATCCATTCCCCCTCTCTCTCTATCTATATATATATTCATCTCTCTCTCTCTCTCTCTCTCTCTCTCTCGTGTCTGTCTTGTCTGTTTGTCTTTATCTGTCTCTCTCCCTCTCTTTATCATTAGTTTCTCCCTCATTCTCCGTTTACTACTCCCTCTCTCTACTTTCACTCTTTCCATTGGCTTGCCTTTCATTTAATCTTCTTGTAATAGCATTTTGTGAACGATTGTACATTGGCGACATTTGTGCGCCGACACGCATTACAAACACGAAAAAGGCAGAGGAAAAAATCCCTTTCTCTTTCGGCTCTTTCGTAGCGTCATGGGCCGAGAGAGAGAGAGAGAGAGAGAGAGAGAAAGAGAAAGAGAAAGAGAAAGAGAGGAGCAGAGAGAGAGGGGGGGGCATCTGTCTTTGTGTCGGAGACATATTGTGTACTCGCGTGTCTTATGTATCAAGAATTAAGACGTTCTTTTTACCGGTTTATGGGTTGATTATATTTTTCGTGTGTCAATATGGACACAAACGCGATCTTTAGAACTCAAATAATGGCGTATAAAAGATAGAGAGAAGGAGAACAATAGTGACGTCATCGAGTCACATGATGATCCGGCATGAGGCCTCGTGGGGTCGCGTTTCTTTTGTTCTGGTTTACTACAATGTTTTTCTTTTTTTTTTTTTTTCCTCTCACTCTAAGCGGATATATTTAGCATCAGCTGGCCTGCCTGGTGTCTGCGTGAGGGTATGCATGCTCCGCTCGTCCGTCTGCATGAATTTATGTGCATGGACGTTGTTTGGGAGGGAGGGGGGGGGGGTGGAGCTTTCAAGCGCGTCCAACAACTCGCGATGACAGTAAAAAAAAAAAAAAAAAAAAAAAAAAAAAAAAAAAAAAAAAAAGCCAGGCAATAGAGTGTGCCATTTCTCGTTCCCGTCGGGTGGTATTTTGCCAAAGCTCTAAATGCTCGTTTGGAAGCGATGGCTCTGTGCACGGAAGAAGTAATGGCTGTCGTCGCAGGGCCTCTCCTCGGACGAATAGAGTTTGAGGATCTTAAACACCACGCGAGGAATATTTACGAACAGCACGAATCAGCGGCGGGCCCTGTCGTGTCGTATCTCAGGAGCGCCTACCATCATCGCCGCTGGGAACTGGCAGTCGTCGGGGATTGCTGTTGCAAAGGACTCCCTCTTCTTCTCGACGCCCGGAGATGCGCTAAGGAGTCTAACCTTCGGAGGCTTGGATCACGAACGGGGGGGGGGGGGGGGGGGGGGGGGGGGAAGGGAGCTTGAAGAGCTGTTTTGTTTCTTCTAGCCGAGGGTGAGCTCGTGCGCTCTTCGTCACGGCTTTTGTTTGTTTCGGTTCCGGAGGCGAGGTGCTTGGAACGCGCCGAAGATTGGTGTTGTTTTGGTTATGGTTATTTATGCTGGTTGTCGTAGTTGGTATTATTGTTTTTGTTTTTGTTATTAATTAATTTTATCGTTATTATTCTTGTTGTTTTTTATTATTTTTGTTATTAGTAGTAATATTGTTATTTTTGTTATTGTTATTATGCTTGTTGTTGTTGTTTGTTTTAGTGCTGCTGTTTGTGTTATTAATTTTGTCGTTATTATTATTATTGTTGTTATTGTTGTTATTTTTGTTATCATCATCATTATTATTCTAGAAAGGAGAGTGAGGGCTATTGTGAGCATAGTTGCTTCTGTCAAGACCTTTTTGGCAATTGGGACTTGATTGGTCTTTGGCAGTGGGACTTGATCGTGTGTGTCTGATCGTGATTCGGTCGTTTTTCCTTCACCCGCACACGTCCTACGCATGCACATACTCATTCAAGCATGGGCGTTTACACACACACACACACACACACACACACACACAAGCAGCGAGTCAGTCAGCGAGGAAGCGTGTCATGTCGCGTTGTCCCTTCAGACAATCAGCCCCCCCCCCCCCTCTCTTCCTCCTCTCCCCCTCCTCCTCCTCCTCTCCCCCTCCATCTCCCTCCTCCCCTCCATTCTCCTCCCCCCCCCTTCCCCCCCGCCCAGCCTCTTCCGACGCCGCTAATGCGTGGCGGCGGCGGAGGAGGAGGAGGAGGAGGAGGAGGAGGAGGAGGAGGAGGAGGAGGAGGAGGAGGAGAGCGAAGATCCCCCTGGCGCCAAGGGACATCTGCAGTGTTGTTTCGGCGGCGTGTGAATCAGACTTTCCTGGGGGGGTAGGGGGTAGGGGTGAGGGGTGTAGAGGCATATGTTGCTGTGGGACTGTTTTGTGTGTTTGTGTTTGTGTTTGTATATGTGTTTGTGTGTGTGTTGTGTGTTGTGTTGTGTGTGTGTTTGTATGTGTGTTTGTGTGCAACGAGAGGAGAGAGCATTAACCCCCGAATTCACATGACTACTTTTGTTGAATGTTTCATCGATCCTTTGAGGCACACATACACCCCCCCCCCCCCCCTCCCGAATACAAAACTGCATCACTAATATGGAGCCTGGAGGAGAGAGGAGAGAGAGAGAGAGAGAGAGAGAGAGAGAGAGAGAGAGAGAGAGACAGACAGACAGAGAGACAGACAGAGAGACAGAGACAGACAGAGAGAGAAGGGGATACATCTTGTGAGTTGAAAAGTTTGCTAAAAAAAAAAAAAAAAAAAAAAATACGTACCCTGAAAAAGCCAGGGAAATATGTGTTCGTATCCGCCCAAGATTGCTATCATTAAGGCTAGAAGGTAGTCCGGAGTTCCATGGAGGAAAGACTACTGTTCTCTGCATTGTATGTTTTCTGACTTTTGGGATTTTAATTTATAGTGAACAATTAACATGATTCCCAAAGCGATATTTGTCGCACAATTCCTGGGGATATCTTTAAACGTATTTTTTTTCGGCATTCTGTGCTTGCATGGCTGCCTTCACAGTATTGCATGCACGACATATCATGAAATCATGCACACGACTCATGTCCCCATTTTGCACATAGGGAGGATTGGTTTGAAGTTGGTACAACTTCAGGGTACCACAACTTCAGAAATTTTAATAGTATTGAGAATCGTCCGTGTCACCTTTCCGTTTTATTTTTATGCATAGCGTCTAGATTTTGGTTCGCGGATTTTGCAGTTATATTTGAATAAAAAAAAAAAAAAAAAAAAAAAAAAAAAAAAAAAAAAAAAAAAAAAAAAAAAAAAAAAAAAAAAAAAAAAAAAAAAAGAACTTTCTGTTTCTTCTGTGGCTCCAGTAATATGCAATATATGTAAGAATAATGTGCAATATGTGTAAGAATGATTGTAAGAATATCACTGTTCTAACATTCTTCTTACACATCATTTCGGTAGTGTTTCGGCACACGAGAGCTCCCTTTGTCTCGGTGAAAGGATCGGGTCTGTACTTTTGTGGCCCATTTAAAGTGTGCACTTTAACTGCCACATTACTTTTTTTTCTCGTGGTCCGTTCATTGTTTCTCGAGATATCACTTATTTTCCCAGTGTCCGTATCTGCCCTGTGCTTCCATTGTTTGATTGGGTGAAAGCATTGTCCCAGGAGGTCCGTCGACGAAAAATGATCAGTCCCTGAATCTAATCGGACCAACAGGTATAGACTTCTGTCAACAAGACAGGGTGTCCTTATACAGATGGCCTCTATTCCGCATAATGCTGGTAAGGAGGGAGAGAGAGACAGAGAGAGAGAGAGAAAGAGAGAGAGAGAGAGAGAGAGAGAGAGAGAGAGAGAGAGAGAGAGAGAGAGAGAGAAAAGGGGGCTGGTCTGGAGCGACCGTAGGGACCTTGAAAAGCATTAGGGAGGGAAGCATAAACCCGCGAACAAGGGGCTGGAAGGAGGAGGGGAGGGGAGGGGGAGGCACTTATGACATCTATCTAAAGTGAAGTGAGAGACGGACATTTACATTAGGAGTGGGTGGGGGGGGGGGGGGGGTAGAAGGTCTCCGTATCTGAGGTGCTACGGGCGAGGAATAACCTTGGCCAGGTCGATGACTCCCTCGCGTCTGCGATTAAGCTGTTATCGAACGACTGTCGATTGTGGAGATGAGAGCGTTTGCTTGTTAGTCGCCTTCTGCCATTTCTTTACTGACGAGGTTAGAGAGAGAGAGAGAGAGAGAGAGAGAGAGAGAGAGAGAGAGAGAGATATGGTAATAGAGAGAGGATGATTATAGAAAGTTCCAGCAGACGAACTGAAGTGATATTCAGAGAGAAACGTATGGCTAAAAAGTCGATAGATCCATACGAAAAACGAGAAATTCACGCGAAAAAAAAGGGAAAATCCTGCCCTCCGCCGCTCCGGAAAATCTTCTCAAACGCCAAAACGACTCGAGTAAACAGCATCTTCAGGTCGAATAACAGTGTCTCCCTCTCAAAGAAGGGGGGGGGAGTTCCCTAAGACTAACGGCGCAGACGTGGTATTATCCGCGATATGACGGGGGAGTCAGGCACGAAGTCATGCATGAATCAATGCGTGTGAAGGAGGGAGGCAGTGGGGATTGCATGTGTGTGTTGGTGGGAGAGAAAGAGAGAGAGTGAGATGAAAGGAGAGTGAGACTAAGAGAGAGAAAGTATGAGAGTGAGAGTGTATGAGTATGTGTATGTGTGTGTGTGTGTGTGTGTCAATAGCGTGTGTAGCAGTTCCAATCATTAGCTGGATTTTTAATGATTTGTGTTGGGGCAATTATAAATCCAATTATGTAACCAAGAGAGAGAGAGGGAGAGAGAGAGAGAGAGAGAGAGAGAGAGAGAGAGAGAGAGAGAGAGAGACGTAAGAAATAAAGGGAGAAAAAAGAGAAAGAAAGAGTAGGTCTACTTGTGGTAGGGGTCTTGGGGGGGGTAGACTGTCGAGCGACCATCTTTCCGAAGATCGTAAAAATTAGCACATCGGTTTTGCAAGTGAACAGTGATGTTATACTGTGACGAGACCCTCTGGCTTGCGGCGCTCGGTGAAGAGTGACGCAATGAGGGTTACGTGTGACCGCATGTTTGTGTTTGAATGGGTGTGGCTGCGTTTCTTTGTCTGTTTCTCTGCGTGTTTTTGTTTTGTTTTATTTTTGTTTTCATTTTTTTTCTTTTCTTTTTTTTGAGTGTGTGTGTGTGTGTGTTTGTGTCCGTGCGTACGTGTGCGTGTGTTTGATTGTTCGGTTGTGTATTTGTTTGAGTGTGTGTGCGTGCATGCGTATCTATCTGACGGTATATGCAAATACGTTTGAGGTTATATAGATAGGTGAAGCACGTGACTACATGTGTACGAGGATTGCCATTAATGAGGGAAATTAGTCTGAATATATATATATATATATATATATATATATATATATATATATATATATATATGTATATATATTAATTTTTAAAAAGTAAGGGAGATAAAAACACGTGAAAATTTAGAAGAGGGTGGCAGGGAAGAGAATGAAAGTAAAGACGGGAACGGAGAGAAATGAGGAGAAGAAGAAAGAGAGGAGAGAGGGAAATGAAAGAGAGAGAGAGAGAGAGAGAGAGAGAGAGAGAGAGAGAGAGAGAGAGAGAGAGAGAGAGAGAGAGAGAGAGAGAGAGAGAGAGAGAGAGAGAGAGAGAGAGAGAGAGAGAGAACCTGTTGAGTCAGGTGTTGCCGGCCGGTGCGAGGGGACGCTCGCTCCCGTGTGGCTGCCATGCGCACGCCCCTGCCTCCTCCCACCTCCCACTCCGCCCACGAGGAGCCCCAGTTCTCCTGGCGGGGTGGGCGGGGCTCGAGGGATGTGAGGGGAAGAAGAGCGTTGTGGGCAGGGTAAGGGGGGGGGGATGAGGGCTAGGGGAGGGAAGGGGAGTATCCTCGCCTCTCGGTCCATTCACGGAACGAGAGAGAGAGGGTTTGTGACGCAACCTTTGTTTCATTCATCCATTTTATGTTTCCTTGTGTGGTCTTATCCTCTCCCTCTTTCTTTCTTTCTCTGTTTTTCCTTCTTTCTTCCTTCGTTTTTTTTTTCTTCTTCTTCTTCCCCTTTCGCTATTTCTTTCTATTTTTCTTTCCTTCTCTTTCTTTCTTCCCCTCTCGCTTTTTCTTTCGATTTTTCTTTCCCTCTCTTTCTTTCTTCCCCTCTTTGTTTTTCTTTCTTTCTTCCCCCCCCCCCCCCCCCCCTCTCTCTCTCTCTCTCTCTCTCTCTCTCTCTCTCTCTCTCTCTCTCTCTCTCTCTCTCTCTCTCTCTCTCTCTCTCTCTCTCTCTCTCTCTCTCTCTCTCTCTCTCTCTCTCTCTCTCTCTCTCTCTCTCTCTCTCTCTCTCTCTCTCTCTGTCTTTCTTTCTTTGTCTATTTATTTTACTTCTGTATCTAGTCTTGTTGTGGATGCGAAATGAAGGTGTAGCGCCATTGTCTGAATAGCATAGAAGTTGAGGAAGCGGGTTGGAAACGTTTCCAGAGAGACTTATGATAGGAACAGTGACGTAGCTCGGGCTGGAGCGTCGAAACGTTTCTTGAAGTGACGCGAAACAGTGAAACAAAAGCGCTTACGCCGAAACGTTTCTGAAGTGACGTGAAACAATGAAACAAAATCGAAACGTTTTGAAGTAACGTAAAAAAAAAAAGAAGCCCTGCCTTTCACATGCACGTTGATTTTTTTTTTTTTTTTTCTTTTTTTTTTTTCCTCTTTTTTTCTCTCTTTTAGAGTAGCTTCAACTAATCTCTATCCCTGTCGTTTATGAAGTGACGTGACAAAAAAAAAATAATAATAATAAATAAATAAAAAATAAATAAAAAATAAAATAGATAAAGCTCTACTACATAGTCTGGCAAGGACGTCCATTGCGCACTCGACATATCTACCTACTTGATATGGGTCAGCGGCCTAGTATAGTTGCCACAAAGAAATATAGTCTAGATTTTAGATTGGCGTAACTACCAAATTTACTCCTTCTTGTTGGACATCTGCCATTTTAACGAATTTTTACTAAAAACGACGTCTCAGAGGCTCGAATTCAAAGGTCTTTTTGTTTTCTTTTCTTTTGTTTTCTTATGACAAAGCCTCGTTGCACCTGAGATCTTGGAGATACGTGACACCCTTTCAAGCCTGGCCTGTCTCTCGAAAACGTTTCTGAAATGACGTGGTCTGAGATACAAAAACGCTGCCCTTTCGTTTATGCGTCGGAACGTTATTGAAGTGACCTAAAACCGAAAACATAAGTATCAGTCTATCGCTTGTGTGTCGACATGTTGCTGAAGTGATAAAAAAAAAAAAAAATATCAGGGACAGTGACGCGTGACGCTGTCGTGTCAGACCTTTCACTCTGCAGGTTTCTTAAGGTTCTCGTTGGCTTCATGCATTTGCAAGATGGCCTTGTGGCATCTCCGTGATTTGCCTGATTGTCTGTCTGTGCTACTTATTTGCATGATTGTTATCTGACTCTTGTCATTCTTGCTTTGTGTTTGGGCGTTTTCTGTCTTATGTTGTGGCGCTTTTTGATTTTACTTTCAACTGTGATTTATCACGAATGCTCTCTCTCTTTCTTTCTTTCTTTCTTCCTTTCTCCTTCCCTCTCTTTCTTTCTCCTTCCCTCTCTTTCTTTCCCTCCCTCTCCCTCCAAATCTCTCAAACTCCTCCTCCCACTCGAACATGTTTCGCTGATAACATCATCATCATCGTCCTTCACATTCCCCAACTATTTTGATTGTTACCTTAGACACTCCCTCTCCCCCTCCCCTTCTCCTCCTCCCCCCCCCTTTCCCCCTCTCCCTCTCCTCCTCTCCCCCTTTCCCCCTCTCTCTCTCCTCCTCTCCCCCTTTCCCCCTCTCCCTCTCCTCCTCTCCCCCTTTCCCCCTCTCCGTCTCCCCCTCTACCCCTTTCCTCCTCTCCTCCTCTCCCCCTCTCCCCCTCTCCTCCTCTCCCTCCCCCTCTACCCCTTTCCTCCTCTTCTCCCCTCCCTCCTCTCCCCCTCTCCTTCTCCCCCTTTCCTCCCTCTCCCTCTCCCCCTTTCCTCCTCTCCTCCCTCTCCCTCTCCCCCTCTACCCCTTTTCCTCCTCTCCCCCTCCCTCCCCCTCTCTCCCTCCCCCTCCCCCCCCCCCCCCTCCTCTCCTCCCCCCCCCCCCCCCCCCCCCCCCCCCCCCCCCCCCCCCCCCCCCCTCCTCCTCTCCCTCTCCCCCTCTTCTCCTCTCCCCCTCTCCCTCTCCCCCTTTCCTCTTCCCCCTCTCCTCCTCTCCCTCTCCCCCTCTACCCTTTTTCCTCCTCTCCTCCTCTCCCTCCTTCACCTCACCCTTTCCTCCTCTCCCCCTCTCCCTCTCTCTCCCTCTCTCCCTCTCCTCCTCTCCCCCTCTCTCCTCCTCTCCCTCTCTCTCCCCCTCTCTCCCTCCCTTTCCTCCTCTCCCCCTCTCATCCTCTCCCCCTTTCCTCCTCTTCCCCCTCTCCTCCTCTCCCTCTCCCCCTTTCCCCTTGTCACCCCATTTGTGACACCAGATGACTTGTTCACTCATTGATGATTGCAGGTGCTAATCTTTTCTTTTTTTATCACATTATTGCAGGTGATTATTACAGGTTTTGATTGATATGTCCGCCTTTTTGTCAATTGTTAACTCTTTTTCTCTTTGTTTTTTTCCTCTTTTTGTTCTCTTTTCTTTCTTTTTCATCTTCTTTTCTTCTTCTTGCTATTGTTATTATTATTCATCTTCTTCTTTTTTCTTGTTCTCCTCTTCCTTTTTTTTCTTCTTCTTCTTCCCCTTCTTCTTCTTCTTCTTCTTCTTCTTCTTCTTCTCTTTCTACTAATTATTGTTGTCATTATTATTGATTTATTGATTCATTTATCTCTTTGCCTTTATTTTGTTGCTAATGTGGTGGTCCTCTTCTCCCGTGCAGCGTGGGTGAGCCAGATCCCAGAGGCCAAAGATGGCGGAGCGGCCGACCTCCTGTACCACCTGCCTCTCCTACGCCCCTCCAACACCGAGGCTAAGCTGCAGTACCTCTCCATTATACCTAAGGTGAGCGTGGGCGGGGGGCGGGGGATTGAGGGAGAAGAGAGGAGGCGGAAGGATCCGGGTGACAGGAGGACGGGGAAGGGAGGGGGAAGGGGAAGGACGGGGAAGAAGGGGAGGAGGGGAAGGAGGAGGTTGGGAGGGGGGGGAGGGGAGGGAAGGAGGGAGGGAGGGAGGGGGAGGGGGGAGGTGGGGATGCGGGTGCGGAGAAGAAGGGAGTAGGAGGAGAGGAAGGACGGAGAAAGGGGGAAGGGAGGACAGGGGAATGAGAAGTGGATGGGGGACAGCGAAGGAAGAAAAGGAACGGAAAGTGGAAGAGAGATGAAAAGGAAGGGGGAGTGAGAGGAGGGGAGAACGAAAGAGAGGATAGGAAGACAGGGAAGGGAGAGGGGAGTAGAAGAGGAATGGAAAAAGGGAGAGAGAGAGAGAGAAGGAAGAAGGGGAAGGAGGATGAGTAAGAGAGGGCGAGGGAAAATGAGAAGAGGGAGGGATAGGTAAGAGGAAATGAGAGAAAGGAAGGAGGAAACAGAGGGATATGAAGATGAGGATGAGAAGAACGAATAAAAAGTGGGGTGGAGGGAAGTGAGAAGAAGAATCAGGGAAGCTCGGATGGCAAATGGAAGTGGGTAGATTCTCTCGTACATTCCACGCATGTCTGTTGTGTGTGTCTCTTTATCTATCAGAGGATCCTAAGCGTTAGTCAGTCATTAAGCTTTGCATCACCAGCCGCGAATCTCTTGCAAATTTAACTAGCATTTAGGACTGGGCTTTTAAATGTGTGTATCGGTTAATATACAACATAGAAATAGCGCTATTTTTGCATCTTGCAAAACTAGTGTAGTCCGACAGTCTAGAACTTATGGTATCTCTATCTCTCTTTCTCGATATATGTGCATGCTATCATACTTACATTCATCCGAATATATTTACAAACATACATATATTCTTACGTACGTATCTACAAACACACACACTCACACACACACACACACACACACACACACACACACACACACACACACACACACACACACACACACACACACACACACACACACACACACACACACACACACACACAAACACACGCAAATTTAGTACATAGATAGCCGAGAAACAGAGCTCAGCTGACTGGACATTTGGTGGAATGGACAGATGGCCTCTTTACTTGCTCATTTATTTATTTATTTATTTTATTTTTGTTGTTTTTTTACACTGAAATTTCTATGATTAGCGAAGATCAAAAAGTCACGAGAAGAAATAGGATCCTGACATTTCTCAATAATGGACTTCAGTTTTGGTTTGAATATCCGGTACAGCTTTTCTGGTTTCCTCCTCCCACCTCCATTTGCATTTTCATTGATTCGGTGGTGTTTCCCACGCGTGTCTGTTGCTCATGAATGAACAGGAGTAGCCCATTTGG
>BOPN01003484.1:24425-31925 GCA_017312705.2 Penaeus japonicus | reverse complement strand
CGGTACACATGCTGTACCACCCGTCCTGTGTGGGTTAAGATGTGGCCCATCCCTGAAGGGTTAAACAGTCGGGTGCTAAAAACTGAAGACAGTCCACCTTTATTTGTTAATAGTTTAATAAGGAATTAGTGTTTGTCATGGAAATGTTAGCAAATAAACAACAGATAAAAATGAAAACATTGATGAATCTTTTTTTGAGTTTATGAAATTGATTGTCTCACTAGCCACAAAAACTTGATGGAATATAGAGCTGTCCATAGAGTAACTAGGAATCAAAGGTATCAATGAATAGTCTGTCTACCTCAGTACATTAATATAGGTCATTATTGTTCTATCTGATCTGATTCAAATAGAGATTTATAATTTTTGGTGAGAAAACTGGAGCATCTAATTATAGCACCAAAAAAATCGCACTCCTAGTTGTTGGCTGCATATCAAGAGATTATGAAGCTCAATTGTTCCTTCAGATGAAGAGATCAGATCAGTGATGCATTATTTAGCAATTTGACTTTCGTTTTCTTATTCCTAACATTTTACCATGCATGATCAGGACACACAAGAAACAAGGCCAGATCTAGACTAGGATCAATAGTAGAGAGACGCAGACCCTTACGTCTTTCCTCCCTCTTGCCACAGGATGACATGAGCTGGTGTGGGGGAGGAGCGTCAGCAGCTGTGGGAGCCCCCAGTGATGCCCCACAGTCTCCCAACAACTCTGCAACGTCATCAAGATCCTCCGGCTGTGACTCCAACACCGAAGAACCGTGCCAACCACACCCTGGCATGAGAGGTAGGTGTGGGTGGTGATATGCAGCTTTGATATCTTATCTATTTATTGTTGTTGTTATGATCATTTTAATTATTGCTATTTTTGTTATTATTTTTTTTCTTTCTTTCTTTCTTTCTTTCTTTCTTTCTCTTCTTCAGATGTATATGGTATCAAAGTTACTTTTGTTCTTTTTATTTTAACACTGCCTCATCTATAAGTGCTGAGTTTTTATGTGTTATGAATTAAGTTTATAACTTCATATAGTTAAACCTATAATTTACTGGTAATATGCCATTTTTTTCTGATATTTTTTTGCTAATGGTCTTATTCCTAACAGGTTTTGATCAGTTGTTTAAAAAAAATTATATTTGACTTCATTTGTCTCCTGATCTTAATCACTGAAAGGCACAGTTTGGCAGCTGCTTTAACTAGTCTTAGAATGTTACTGAGATGCAGATGTTTACTTTGAAGCTATATCGAAGGAGGGAAGAGTACCGAAATAAAGGCAGTTAGCAGATTGGTGTCCTACCTATTGCACAGAAATCTAATCTTTCAGATGTTGGAGTATGGCTCAAGTCCCTGCGTTTGCACAAATACTCTCCACTGTTATGCAACCTCACCTACGAAGAGCTGCTGGCCCTTGACGAAGCTACCCTAGAGAGTCAAGGGGTGACCAAGGGGGCTCGGCATAAAATTGTCTTGTCCATCGCTAAGCTTAAAGAACGTCACAAGCAGCTTGTCCAAATCGAGAAGGTAAGGAAGTCAGCATTCAACCTTTTTCTGCGTCTGAAGCAAAACGTTCTCACATTTATCAATTTTAGAGGACAGCATAAATAGGAAAAAGAGTAAGGCAAAATTTATACCATGTAATTCGCCAAAGAAATCAGAGGGCTCTTTTGAATCAGTAATGTCTTATCTGTTATCTGTTCTGTATCTATGTCTTTTTTAAAAGCTTATGGGCCCATGTTGTTAAATTTACATTCAGTCTTAACCTTCACCACCACAGGAAGTGATGAACGGCGGCAACCTCTTCTGCTGCCTCAACGACCTCAAGTCCATCATCCTCACCCCCTTCCCCCCTTACACTCCCCCCACCGACAAGGGGCAGCCGCCTCCCCCACCTCATTCCCGGTCCACCCCTCCTCCGGAGCCCACCACCTCCTCCTCGACCTCCCTGTCTTCTTCCCTGCCCCCTGCCTCCTCTTCTTCTTCATCCTCCTCCTCCACACCCACCTCCACTTCCACCTTCTCCTCCTCCACATCCTCCTCCTGCTCCTCCTCCATTACCACCACCACCACCTCCTCTGCGTCCTCGCTACCCACTTCCTCCTCATCTTCTTCCGCATGCTCACTGAGAGGGGATGAGAGGGAGGCCTTGAAGGAAGAACGGGGTGAGGCTCCCAGGCCAGCTGTGGAGGGAGACGGAGGCAGCTCCATCCCCGAGGACGACCTGCCGTCCCAGTTCACAAGGGTCATGGGGAAAGGTGAGCCAGTCTTCCATGTGCTTTTCTCACTCTGTCTCTCTTTCTCTTCTTGCTTTTTCTTTTCTTATTTTATTCACTCTTTTCTATTTCTCTTTCTCTCACCTTTTCCTTTATTATGGGTTGCCTCTAAGGAAAAGGCAATGTGCAGTCAAAAAACAAAAGTACCAACTCATTATAATGCCTTTGATATGCTTGAATTTGACTTCGATTTTTATACCAAAACAATTCACTATTCCTCATGATTTCAGGGTTCAGATGAAAATTCCATTTGGTTTAGAATCCAAAATTATACAGAAGAGAAAAAGACCATTGGCATTATGAAAGAGAGCTTGTGTTCATACATATGAGAACAAATCAAAAATAGAATAAATTGTGTGTTTTGGTTTTGTTATATTTTCTCTTGTCTTTATTTCTTCATATTCTTTTCATCCCTATTCAAGAAAATTATATTCTAATAGCAAAATTTATATTAGCTTTAAAAAAAAAGCATCAAGGTATTTGTTAATTGTAGTTAATATTATGTGTATCTATATCTATATCTATATCTATATCCATATATTATATATATATATATATATATATATATGTATATATATATATATATATATATTTATATATACATATATATATATATATATATATATATATATATATATATATATATATATATTCTTTTCTCTTTATGCTTTTTCCTTGTTATATTTTCCTCTCCCTCCTTCGTTCTTTTTTATGCTGCATGTGTTTTGTATTCTCTCTTCTATAAAATGGAAATTATTTTATAGAATCTTATAACATATGAAAAGCTTTCTTGGAAAAGAGAATCACTCCTTAAAGTGATTTTTCCAGACTTCATTAATCAAAGAATAATTATTTTCTTGCTCTCCTGAATACAGCATTAACCTGAAAAACATTCCAGTAATGTTATATTACAAAAATCCTCAAATCCTCTCATTTTCTAGACCACTATCCTAAATATTTTTTTTTCCCTGATCTCTATCACTTTCTTGTCAAACATACAACAATATTCTCTCATTTATAAGTTATGTATTACCACCCTCCCTATTATTATTCTCTCCCTTCCCCCTACCTTTTTCTCTCTACAAGTACGTACAATCTTAACCCTCAACGTGTTTTTTCTTCCCTTCCCTCTCTGTCTTTTCCCAAACAGTGTGCACGCAGTTACTGGTTAGTGTGAGGCCCGAGGACGAGTGTGTGACGGCTTTCCTGGGTCTAGTGGAAAAGTGCGTGAACCACGAGGCGTTCACACTAGCGCAGACGAGGCGTTTGCAGTCGTGGAAGCAGCAGATCATCCGCGTCTGGCATCCTCTGCCACCCAAGACCAAGGACAGTCGCCACACCCGTCGGTCAGTCTTGATATCATGATGATGATGATGAACTGTACTTTTCTTTTTCTTTTTCCTTTTTTTTCAGATTCAACTTGAACAACTTTTTAAGAATGTTGATATGTAGAAGTGATGAATCCTTGTTCTTTTTTATTAGATTTAACACTAAGAATGTTGTAAAAATTTACAAGTTTTTTTTTTCTACTCTATGTAGCAAAAGGTTAGATCAGCTCATGATGCAGATTTGATTTTAGCGAAAGGCATTTTAGGAGCGTGGATATCCACACAATTTCTTCAGCTTTGGGTGAAGGAGCTGTCGAGTAAAAGAAGCAATTAAATGAATACTCTTGTCTCTTTCATCATACCTCGACCCTCAAAGGTGGAGTCAGCAGTATGGAGGTGACGGGTTCATTGGTGGTTCCTTCAGAGTCCCTCGAGTTGGTGGCCAGCGGCACTCGCACATCCCCGCAGGACTTCTCATGGGCGGCAAGGGCTTCCCTGCGCCGCAGCCGCACCCGCTCTTCCCGCTCCCTCCTGCCGCCGCTGCCGCCGCTGCCGCGAGTCTCGGGGGTCTTATGAGTCCTCGGAACAGCCTGCCCGGCCTGCCCTCGCTCGGCGTCGGCGGCCTGCTGTCTCCGCAACAGTTCCTCGCCAAACGACCTTCGCTTCAGGAGACCCCTTCTGAGGTAAGCGCCATCTTGGGTGTCTTCTTATTTCTACTGCTAAACAGAGAGGGAAGAAAGACAATGAAGTTAGTGATCATAGCACTTAAGGACAGGCACTTGCCTTTCGTGAAATTTCACCAAATTCAGATGTGAATTCCGATACTCCCCTTCACGTAAAAACCCAGTGCGAGCCTTAATGATAACTGACCGAGGACTGAGCACCCCCCCCCCCCCTCCATCCACAGCAGTTACGGCCCCACATCACGCTGCAGAGGACCCGCTCGGCCCCGTCCCGTCCCCACCAGTTACCTCTGAGCGGCCACGCGCGCTCCGTGCCCCCGCCCCCCACGAGCCTCGCCCCCGGCACGAGCCCCGCCTGCAGCGACCTCCGCCTCTCGGGAGCCTCAGGGACCTCGGGGACGGTCCTCGAGCCACACTTCTCCCCGGCGACGTCGTACTCGCACCTCGGGCCTCCTCCGTCGTCGCCGGACCCAGCGGACAATGACATCACGGACCGACTGGAGTCGCTCTGCCTCTCCGTCACGGAACATGCTCTGGGCTGAGTGCAGGCCTTGCTGCAGCCAAGCCGTTCACCATCCACTCGTACCATCTATCTGCGAAGGCGAATCTTTTTGTCAGTGTATTGTTCGGAAAATATGCGCTCTTTGTGACACACGCATACACGCAACATGCAGACAGATATTCATAGACACGTGCTCATGGACACACATACACGCTAATGCACACACATTTATGCGCACATGCTCAAGAGCTACTAAGATATATGTATATGCGCTCATTTCACACACACACACACACACACACACACACACACACACACACACACACACACACACACACACACACACACACACACACACACACACACACACACACATACATACTTATTTCAGTTAATCAGAGCAAAGGAGATGTTTCAATTGCTTTTGGTAAGTTAAGTTAAAAGTATGATATTCAGTCTGGTTGGAAGTGCAGTGTCGAAGAAAGAATTTATTTTCCGCCCTAAGGCCAAGGCGACAGAAATCGACAACTTCCTTTTGATGAAATTGAATTTAACGAGAAAGCGATAATGATTTTTTTTTTTTTTTTGCCATTTTGAGTTATCAAACGGAGGCGAGAGAGCAATTATTCGCATTGCTCGTGAGTTGTGCGATTGCGACAAATGCTCAGACACAGGACTCAAGATCTTAAGCTCCTATAGAGAATGGACGGTGTCTTTGAAATTCGAGGCACCGTGCTCATGTCCAGTTTCTTTTTTTGAAGTTTCAGAACGTGATTGATCAATATGAGAAGATTTCCCATCTGACGACATTTGATGACAAGGAGAAGAACCGTACCTCAAATGTGACTGAAAGAAAGATTCATTCTGTAATTTTTTTTATTTTATTTTATTTTTTTTTTTTTACGTGGATGGTGAATCGAATTTCTATTTTTATTTGGAAATTATTTAAAAAATACAAAACAAACAAAAAAAAAACACAAAAATACAAACATAAACCATGAATAATTTATTGTTGGGAAACCATGTATAATGTGCCTGCTGTTCTATTAGGTCACTGGGGAGAAGTTTAATATGTAATAAGAATATCCTTTGCTGTGCAGGGATGCCGCCACCAAGCTGTGCTCGGTGCGTGGCTTAGTTAACTCCTCGGTGGATGGAAGACAGGTAGCCTTTTTTTCCCTTTGCTTCGGTAATTCTTCTTCTGATTTTTTTGGAAACAATTTGGGCGAAAGAAGAAGAAGAAGAAGAAAAGGAGTAAAACGTTCACTCCGACTGCCCTTTGTTCTCTTTCTCCCCCCCCCTCCTCCCCCTCCTCTCTTCTCTACCCTCATCCTTATCCCTTTATCCCGTTTTCCCTCCCCTTACCCTACCCCATCCCCACCTCTTCTCTCCCCACTTCTCCTTCTCTCTCTCCTTCTCCTCTTCCTTCTCATTCTCCTCCTCCTCCTCCTCCTCCTCCTCCTCCTCCTTCATCCCCTCCTCCCCCTTCTCCCCTCTCCTCCACCTCCTCCTCCTCCCCCTCCACCTCCTCCTCCTCCCCCTCCTCCCTCTCCTCCACCTCCTCCCCCTCCTCCCTCTCCTCCACCTCCTCCTCCTCCTTCTCATTCTTATCCTCCCCCATCCCCCTCCCCCCTTCTCCCCCCCTTCCCCCCACCCCTCCCCTCCCTCTCCTCCACCTCCCCTCCCCCTCCCTCCCACCTCCTCCTCCCACCACCTCCTCCTCCTCCTCCTCCTCCTCCTCCACCCTCCACCCTCCTCCTCCTCCTCCCCCTCCTCCTCCCTCCTCCTCCTCCTCCTCCTCCTCCTCCTCCTCCTCCTCCTCCTCCTCCTCCTCCTCCTCCTCCTCCATCCCCCATCCTTCCTCCCCATTCAAATCACAGTCTTGATATTGATACGATTAAAAAAAAAGGTAAAAAAAAAAAAAGATAAAAAGAATTGCGTGGCGCGCTACCCTTTGGCAAGGCAGTGTCCCCGCAGCAATACTGACGCCAGCGTGAGAAGCTACTGTGTGGCATTATAGATTTCCCATGGCGAGTGCTTCATTCATTGACTGTATTTAAGCCTGTATCAGCTGTACATAAAGTAGCTTATGATTATTGATGATAGGATTATGAATATGTTTTTATTTTCTCTTTCTCTTTCACGTTCCTTTTTTTTTTCTGTTTCTTTTAATATTTTTTTTTTCCTTCTATTTTTCTTTTCTTTTTTTTTTCTTCTTCTAAAACTTGTTAAATCATAAATAACACCAAAATCTGAATAATATAGTGTGATAGTCTCGAGACGTGTACACAGTTATGTTTACTTATTAAATCATTTTGAAACCGATTATTGCATTTATTATCCTTTTTTTTACGAGAGGTGTTAATAGCTGGACAGAAACTGGCTAGTCTTGCAAGAGGGAAATTTATCTCTTGTGTTAATGTGATGAAGGTATTTGATTTAAGAAATATATACATACATGCATATATATCATGAATATATATATATATATATATATATATATATATATATATATATATATATATATATATATATATATATATATATGTATGTATACACACACACACACACACACACACACACATATATATATATATATATATATATATATATATATATACATATGTGTGTGTGTGTGTGCGTGTGTGTGTGTGTGTGTGTGTGTGTGTGTGTGTGTGTGTGTATGGAGAGAGAAAAACATGAAATTCAATAATTC
>BOPN01003484.1:11925-14425 GCA_017312705.2 Penaeus japonicus | reverse complement strand
CTAATCTCTTAATCTCTCGTTTATCTGGATGTCTTTCCCTTCTTTCTTTTCTCTTTTTTTTTATTTCTTTTCGTTTTTTCTTACCTCCTTTCCTCCCTTTCCATCCTTCTTCTCTATCGTAAGATACATTATACAATCAACAATCCTTATTCCACAATCCTTACATCTCGTTTTATTATTTTCTCATTCTTTCTTAAGACGAGATATTATTATTATTATTTTTATTTATCATCCTGTTATTTGTGGACCGGAACGCGTACTTCCGCCCGTCGTGTTTTTTCTTTTTTCTTTTTTTTTGAGATATATTTAATTAATTATTTAATTCATTATCGTATTATCGTGTCTGTCGGTATTTTTTTTTATTACGTGGAAGAAAATAATAAAGCTTTAGAGTTATAAAGTGACACGTCTAACCCCTTACCTATCTTTTAAAAAAGGCCTCAGTAAGCATAAACACCCGTGTTAATTAGCATAAATGAATATGCATACATCCATCCCCCCCACCCCCACCCCCCACCCCCCGCTAGGTAACAATCACTGACAATCTCACACCGCGCCAACCAACCTTCTATCCCTTCTATTCTATCCCACGTGGAAAATAAGTATTATTAAATCCAGGTCAATTAATGGACCGGGATAGTTAGAGGTCGGTCGTGACAGCATAGAACGTCTGAATGGGATTATGGCGTGGAGTGGGGAGGGTAGGAGGGGGGGAAGGGCGAAGGGGGGGGAGGGGGGGAGGGGGAAGTCGATGTGGTTATATGCTATGAAGCCGAATCTGGTGTTTGAGAAAGAGGGTATTTTACATAATGTACATTTTATTTTTTAAGAATATGTGTGTGTGTGTGTGTGTTTCTGTGTGTGTGTGTGTGTGTGTGTGTGTGTGTGTGTGTGTGTGTGCTGCATCGTAGAAGCCTGTACAGCACCGGCATCTAGAACTATTGCAATGCATGCGAGCATTATCATCTTATCGTGCGAGAAGGAAGAGTTGCGTGTGTAAAGTCTTAGCTTTAAGTGTGACACAACTTAGTCTGAGAAAACTCTGATGAACATTTTTTTTTCAACATCGTGCGTTCATTATGAAAGCGATCAATCATAGCGTACCGTACGTAGCGTCAAATTACGGATCGGAACTATAAGAAAGATGAGCTTATAACACGCATGATTACCTTTCTTGCGTCATGCATCTTGAATGGCTAGTGGATTGACTCATTATGTAAGACGACATATTGGTCTCAAGGGCTTTAGTTGCGCAAGCCGATGCTCATTTGTTAACGTGTTGCGTTCGACAGAAACCTTTATTTTCGCCCAAAGAATTTCCCTTCACTCTTTGACATATGAACGTGTTTTTACTTGACTATTTTTTCCGCGGTTTTCACCTGTGGTTGCGTGTGTCCCTGTTTGGCTTTTATTGTTACTTAGTTGCTAATGCATATAAGGTATTATTATCCATTTTTCTGTCTAGCCTCCTCTCTCTCTCTCTCTCTCTCTCTCTCTCTCTCTTTCTCTTTCTCTCTCCCTCGCTCTCTCTCTCTCTCTGTATCTCTCTCTCTCTCTCTCTCGCTCTCTTTCTCTCTCTCTCTCTCTCTCTCTCTCTCTCTCTCTCTCTCTCTCTCTCTCTCTCTCTCTCTCTCTCTCTCTCTCTCTCTCTCTCTCTCTCTCTCTCTCTCTCTCTCTCTCTCTCTTTCGCTCTCTCTCTCTCTCTCTCTCTTTATCTCTCTCTCTCTCTCTCTCTCTCTCTCTCTCTCTCATTCTCTCTCTCTCTCTCTCTCTCTCTCTCTCTCTCTCTCTCTCTCTCTCTCTCTCTCTCTCTCTCTCTATATATATATATATATATATATATATATATATATATATATATATATATATATATGTGTGTGTGTGTGTGTGTGTGTGTGTGTGTGTGTGTGTGTGTGTGTGTGTGTGTGTGTGTGTGTGTGTGTGTGTGTGTATATATATATATATATATATATATATATATATATATATATATATATATATATATATGTATATATATATATATATACATATATATATATATATGTATATATATATGTGTGTGTGTGTGTGTGTGTGTGTGTGTGTGTGTGTGTGTGTGTGTGTATGTATGTATATATATATATACCTAAACCATAAATCAATGAAAAAGAAAGCAAAGGAAATTAAAAAGTTTTTAAGCACTCTCGCTTATGCAAATGAGTTAGCTTGAGGTTGGGGGAGGGGGTGGGGTTACCATGTCCCCCCTCACGAAGAGCCTAGTTAAGTGGGTCAGTTGCAGAGCTCTAAAGTGGTAATAAAAGTGTAAGGAAAGAGGATGGGGGAATTTTGCCTCACAGGGAGAGGGGTGGGTAGGGAAGGAGAGGGGGATGATAGGAGGAGGGATATGGAGGGTGAGGAGAGGAAGGGAGGAAGGAGGGAGGGAGGAGAGACAAACGAGGAGGAGAGAAAAAAAAACCCACAGAGGAAGATAGAGAAAGGATAGAGAAAAAAACAGATTAGG
>BOPN01003484.1:6925-9425 GCA_017312705.2 Penaeus japonicus | reverse complement strand
ATAATCGCGGAACACAGCGCTATTTCCGAGATCAGAAGTTGAATAAAACTTCCCGCCCGCAGTTCGTAATCGCTTTCCCTCTTGTGCAGCAGCCTACGTGATCTGCGGGAGATTTCGACGCGGAACAGATAGTGATCCGCGGTCTAATTGCCAGGTGCGCCAGACTCCCTTTCATTCGGGCCGAGTGAGCGAAAGTCGAGCGAGTTGAACGCACTTCAGCTCATTGTGTCCGGCGAGTCGATCATGAGAAAATGTACACTGGAAGAATCATGTACGTGAATGATGAATGCGCCGAATTGCATTCTGATCGGGAAGAAAGGGCGAAACATCGAGACGCGCGTTGCTGGCACAACTCGCTGCAACTGAGAGAAATGGCAGCGTATTGCACCAGGGAATTGTTGCAGGCGAGTTTATAATGTCAACTGGGACCTCGGCCAAGAAAGGACTAACGAAACGATATCACGTTGCCTGTGTACCCGACGAGTGTCCTTGTTTGGGTGTTTTTGTTGGCAAGGTGTCACTTTCCATACCCTCGCAAGAGCTCCGCGAAGACGAAAGATAATGCGCGGTGCCTTGACTACTCATGGACGACAAGACGTTTTAATTCATCTTACCCTCTTACTCCTTCTCTCATTCATTACCAACCAACCAATCACCTCGTCTGCACACACACGCACACACACACACACACTCGACCTCAACCAGAAGAGAAACCGTGTGATTCCAGGAGGGTATACCGGGTGAAGGTACACACACACACACACACACTACACAACCAGTATAGGAAAGAGAAAAGACAGGTCGCGTCGCCAGGGAAACGGAATTCGCCTTTCGTTTAATCTATCTGGTCCCACTTCACCGGATACCTGATCGTTACTCACTCGCTGGAACCGAAAAGAAGTTGAGGAAAAGAAATGGAAAAGCAGGAATTGTCAGCTTCACGCCATTCGCATTCTCTCTCGCTTTTCAATCGGTGGGGTTTTGATTGTAATTCTGAGAAGCGGATTGAATGATAAGTTTTATTGATATTATCAGACGGTGCAACTTTCCTCTCATGAGGTGATGTTGCAGAAATCGGTATTGAAATCATCTACGATGTCATGATAATGATGTTATCATCATTAATGCCATTATTCGCATCATTATCGCTGTCATTTCTAATCATTACCATCACCGTCATCATCATCATCACAAATGAAAATGTTGATAAAAACGGCGAGGAGAATAATATTGGTAATGATTTAAAGAAAATAGAAATGTGAGATGCCTGCAAGGGAAGGGCCATCATTTAACCTTAAGAAAAGTGACAACAATCTATATAGACAATCTAAAAGAATAAAGATCAAATCGAAGACAAATCGGATCAAAAGACAACTCTGCAATAACCGCAATACCGAAACCACAATCATAGAGGGGTGGGGGGAGGGGGGGGGAGTAATGAGCTGACATGTGTGTCCTTAAGGCTGAAGGGAAATTAATTTGGAGAGATGGACTGATTCTGTCTCTTCGATTAATTGCATTGCTTATATGGAGGGTTAGTGTGTGTTATCGTTTCTTCCTCTCTCTGGTTCTCTTTCTTTATTTATTTATTTATTTTTCTCTCTTTTTCTCCCTCTCTCTCTCTCTATCTCTCTCTCTCTCTTTCTCTCTCGCTTTCTCTCTCTCTCTCTTTCTTTCTCTTTTTCTCTCTCTCTTTTTTTCTCTCTCTCTCTTTTTCTCTTTCTCTTCCTCTCTCTCTAGGAGGAATAGGAGAGGAGAGGAAAGAAGAGGAGGGAGAATGAGGAAGAGAGAAAACAGGAGATGAGAGAAGTGGATAAAGACCATTAGGGAATAGGAGAAGGGGAGGAGACAGAAGATTCTCCCATCTGGGTCATCTCCAATGGCAAAGAAGACCAAGCCATAACAGATCCAGCATCAACGATCTGGGGAGAAGAGAGGAACGAGATCGAAGAGTCTGGAAGTTCTCCCTCAGCATCCTCAGCGATCTCGGAGAAGGAAATCGATGGCGAGATTATGCGAGATTTGGCGAGAAGAGGAGCGTGCGGGCGTGAGTTGGTGCCACGACGAGCCAAGGGGCGACTACCGCGGGCGGCTACCAAGGACGCTGCGGTGATGTGGCTTTCCTTGGGCGGTGTTGCGCTCTACGTTGGGGGGGGGGGGGGGGGGGGGGGGGGGGGGGGGGGGGGGGGGGGGCGTCACGGCGCATTCACACGCGGAAAAGACTCTGAAGGCGAAGGCTCTGGCGCCAGCGAAAAGTTCCTCACTTCGGGCTATTGATTCCGCAGACTTTGATATCAAAAGCTTTCCCAAGGCGCTCCGATATCCTACCCCTGCCCCTCGGTCCTACCCCCCCCCCCTCCCCTCTGCTTTTTCCCCTCTTCCTCCTCCTCTTGTATTCTTCCTCTTATTCATCCTGTCTTTTTTTCTCCTCTTTCTTCTTCTATTTCTTCTTCCTCCTTATTTCTTCTCCTTCCTTTTCTTATTCCTCTTCCTCCTCCTC
>BOPN01003483.1:145578-158574 GCA_017312705.2 Penaeus japonicus | reverse complement strand
ATAACCATTGTTACTATTGTCATTATTATCATTAGTGTTATCTTTGTTATTATTACCCTTATCATTGTAACCATTGTCGTTATTATATTTGTTATTGTTGTCATAATCATCACGATTATTATCATTTTCATTATCCTCGTTCTTGTTATCACTCTCATTACCATTATTACTATCATTATCATCATTATGATTATTTTCATTATCTTTCTCCTTATCACTATTATCATTATTACTACTACTATTCTTGGTATTGTTGTTGTCATTACTGTTATTATCATCATTATAATTATCATTATTGTAATGATAGCAACAATAATAATAACAACAATGCTGATTGGTTATTTTAACAATTATTGTAATCATGCTTACCGTTACAGTTATCACCATGATCAGAAGTATTATTATTATCATTCTTATAATCCTCATTGTCATTATCATCATCGTTATCAATTTTATAATTATCGTTATCATCATCTTATCTCATCGAAATGCATATATTCAGCCATGTACATTTGTATATCGATATTAGTAGTGTTATTATTTGTAAAATGGTCTCTCTCGACCCGGATATTCAAATTTCCCTTTTCTCTTCTCAAAACATTATCAAATTTCTTTACCTTTAAAAAAGAATAGAATTGCACATGTACATTTTTTTTATTTTTTTATTTTTTTTATTATTTTTATTTTTTTTTAGAATACTGAATCTTATCTATGCGATCAGTCGATTCCCCGCGAGACAGGAAGGTTTAGTCGTCTATAAAGGTAAACAAGACGTGTGTCAGGTCCGTGGGTGCCGCGAGTGCCAGTCTATTAACATGTTAAGAGACAGAACAGCAAACTCCACACGCGCTTCTTTCACACACAACACAAGGCAAGATGCAAGCAAGTCTAAGGAGAGACTGAGACTTTCTAAGGGACATAGGGCCATTTTGGATTTGTTTTAAAGGGGTTTATGAAGCGACTCATTGTGTGGTTATGTGGGTTCGAGATGGTTTTTTTTTAAATAAAAAGCATAACTCCTGGGATTAAAGAAGGATCTGAATAGTGTTTTGGGGGATAGAGATTGATGTGGTATTCTGACTGTTGGGTATATTCTGATTATGATTTTATTTAGTAGTTTGATAAGTGTGAGGTTACTGACTGAGGAACACTAACATATTTGTGTGTTTTATCCATTTGTCACAATGAACTCAGTTCATTATTTATAGATATATATTCAGTACATAGTTTTGTTATTCATTGTGTATGTCCAGTGTCAATACGTGGTAAAAACAGAAGAGTGGTCACGGCTGGCTATCACGAACCTGGGTTCCATTACTCAGACTCAGTCGTTGTCCCTGAGTTACCTCTGTTGGCCTACCTTCCTATTTTGGTTCTATTACAAATACGTTACATAAGAGTTTCTAACAATTATTTTTCGATGATCAGTGGCTGTGAAAAATTGAGTATGATCTGGGCAGAGACCGCTCCCTTATTTCCGGCAGAGTATGTGCCAACATCAAACGATTCTCGGTCCTTCGCGGTAGGTGGTCACCACTGAATGTGCTGCTCGAGCGGGTCCAGTCCGAGCGGCGTGTGATGTGTCACGGGGGTGTCCTTTCTGAAAGCTAGTGGAGATAACATGTGTATGTGTATAGGTGTATTGTACTGTACATGGATGGTCTTTCTTTTTGTTTTGTTTTCCAAGAATCGGGGGGATCATAAGCATCAGTCACACGAATCGTAAGGATAAATCAAAATCTATTTCTTAACAAAAAACATATTGTATAAGATAAATTCAGAAAACAAAAGTATACACACACATTTATATATATGTGTGTGTGTGTGTGTGTGTGTACACGAGATATATTCCCAGGGCTTGAAAGATATTCTTGCATTCCTGGGGAAACAGCCACTTTAGTTGTCAACAGGTGATGGTTGAATTCCACCTGAAAGCTGGCTCCGTTTATTCATGTATAAGAATAAAAAGGCCGTTATGTGAGATTCTTTTAAATAAATAGATTTCAATTATGTATTACCCCCACTGATTCACAAACAAGAGATATTTATGTAAATGTATCAAATGTTAAAAAACTCATGAGCAGGTGGACCCAGTACGAGCAAGAGCTGCGGCAAAGTGGACTAACTATTCCAGGGGGGTAGTAGCAGTGGTATACCACCGCGCATGCGCAGAACCAAGGGAGATACATTTTTGCTAAGGCATTGCAATTCAGCGAATTATAACATAAATGATAGGAAAAAGAACCCCTATTAGTATTAGAAGGAAAATGCATGTCCATTCTACCTAAATCCTTTACATGTATGTTACCGGATGTGTGTGAGATGAGATAGTATTGTGAGTATGTTATATGAAACATGGAAATCACATTGAACTAATTATATGCCGAAGTCTGATAGGAATTGATATGGCAGTAGCCTTTTTACCGGATACGTCACACACACGCATTCTCTTTCGCTTTCTCTTGTTGCCATGCATGTGATATACACGACCCACCGAACACACACCAAATGCAGGTCCTAGTCCCATGCACAGTTGTGCGCACGCACACACACGTGCAAACGTACATGCACACTCACATACGTACAAACGTACACGCACACTCACACTCACACGCACACACACACACGCACACACACATACACACACAAAGCCATTCAGTGCGTTAGAGTTGATTTACTCGGCCACTTCAAATAATATATGGTATATTACGCAACATAACATACATACAATGCTTTCCGTTTCTTGTTTTTTCCGTGATGCATGTAGGCATATGCAATACATAAACTAGTTAGCGCAAATGAAAATTTTGCTAGCCAGTTTACGCAAATATTCATATTTAGGTCTTAAAAAAAAAATAATAATAATAATAAAATAAAAATGCAGAGGTATTATTCTTAACTTCTTAATATTCAACTAAAATCCAGGACACACAAGACAGGAAAATAAAAACACGTATTTCTAACTGGAGTTCTCAACTCGTGTTGATTTATTACAAAAGAAAAGGTTGAAAAAATAAAAATCACTTTAAAACGAATCACATAATATAAGACAAACGACGTTTTAAAAATAATTCAGATAAAATGAATAAAGGCTTAACGAATCAAACAATAAAATCAGCTATATGACTGGTCCCAATCTTCACTTCCCCCCCTCCCCCCACCCCCACCAACTCTTCTTCCTTCTACCGCGCAGGAGAAACTGTCATGCGGATGGTCATGAAGTCCTCAGCCTAGGGGCAGCACTTGCATGGCTTTTGGCAGTTCTTGGCACAGTCTTCCTTTGAGGGGCAAGAGCATCCCGAAGTACCTGTAGTATTGTTAAACAGAATTAGGTCAAGTATCTTTCAGCGAACTCGCAAATGGTTAATTGACTGTGTATATTATAGCATGATCTTGTTTTTTAGAATAATACAAATGAAGAATACTTTACTGTTGTATTATAAATGGGAAAACATACTACTTCTCTATCAAGTTGGAGATCATCAATTTATTATAACAAAGACTGAGAAAAGATTGTCGTGATGTAGAACGAAAGTATTTGAGAGAGAGAGAGAAAAGGGAAGAGAAGGAGATGGGGAGAGAGGGAGGGAAAGGCAAGACAGAGGTATGCAGAGGTGGAGATAGATAAATTGATAGATATGTATACTTACATACATACATGTACATATATAAGTATGTATGTGTATATGTGTATGTGTATGTATATGTGTATGTATATGCATATGTGTATGTATATGTATATGTATATGTATATATATGTGTATGTATATGTATATATATATATGTATATGTATATATATGTATATGTGTATGTATATGTATATGTATGTGTATATGTACATGTATATGTATGTATGTATATGTATACATAGAGAGAGAAAGAGGGTTTACTCACACTTTTCACATGGTGGGCAGCGACAGCTCTTGCACTGGCAACCTTTCTTGCAGCCTCCCTCAGCGCACTCGCATCTATCTGCAATGTTGAATGGAACTGAATTATTCACAGCCGGACTACACACCAAGAAGCCACTTCCCATCTAGGAAAGCGAGGAAGAGAGGATGAATAGAAAACGGAGGGGCATTTAAAGAGGGGATACTTAGACAAGAACGCGATGAGGTAAAGTTGAGGTAAACAACAATTAAAGATTGAGAGTGACGGCGAGATGAGGAGAATTGGGGGTGGGGAAATAGCGTAACAAAGAGGGGGAGACAAAGTGAGAGACAGAGAGAGAGTTAAAAGAAGGGATATTTTAAACACTGGCGCAACTTTTACCGACAAAGGAGGCTATGCTATATACACATGATAAAATTATAAATGAAATTTTCCCATTGTTAACCCCCTAGACAAGAAAACAAATTTTCAAGGCAAAGGGAAATAAATGCATGTCAGAAAATCTAGGTAAAACCGCACATTTCCAAGGCAACGGAAAATAAAAAATATCCTCCAAATAAAGAGAACCTAAAATACACGTAAACGATAGAAACAGAGAACAACAATGAAAAATAATGAAAAAAAATGAGATCGATGGACAAAGTAATTACAAGATCTTTTTGAGGACGATGCGCAACAGGGGAATTATAAAGATAAAGTAATTTATTATAAAAAGGAATCATCCATTCTTATAATGGAAGCGTTAAGAGCGAGATTATGAAAAGAAAAGAAAATCCTAAACTACATAAGAGACTTCGGAGTTAATGCATTTAGTGGGAAAATGAATGGCATTTATAATACGTTCTTCTAAGCCATTTTCATAAAATTCTACTTTAGAATTATGATATTGGGAATGGGTAACGCAAAACAGATTTGTAATAACATTTTGCGAACTATTGTACACAGATAAAATGACATTTAGCAGTTAATACTCCAGCATCATCAATCTATAATGAACATTTCAGAAGAAAAACTTCTGTTAAATATCTGCCTGTCATTAGATTCTCGCACTGACAACAAACAACAGCCATATCGATAGACAGTGTGTATTGAGCTACAATTTCTCAAGAGACAGACAAACTATGTATATGTAGAGGGAGAGACAGAGAGAGAGAGAGAGAACTGGAACTGAACTAATTCACTTCAGATGCAGCTGCGTTGGAGAGAGCGGCAGTAGGCAGGTGTGCAGACTGATCACTACACACCTGTCCTTCCTATCCACATCTGCCATTAAACGCAATACTACAACCTGAACGCATCGTTACTGCGTGCTTTCCAGGTTAGTAGTGGTCACGGGGAAATCAAAGATCTAACTTTCCCGTTGCTCCGTTTTATATATATTTATATATATACATATATATATATGTATATGTTAATATCTGTATATATGTATATATGTAAATATATATGTTTATATATGTATATACGTATGTATATGTATGCATATATATACATATACATACATATATATATACATACATACACACGCATATATATTTATATATGTATATATATATTTATATATATACACATACATACATATATACATATATATACATTGATACACACACATATATATACATATATATGCTTTTGTGTTTTGTTTTGTGTGTGTACATGTAGGTGTGCATGCAGGTGTGCATGTAGGTGTACATGTATGTGTATTAAATGTAAATATATTTATGAATGAGGCCCGACGGACAGACAGTTTGCTATTCACAAAGCAACTATTTTACTCCCACAGTCATTAAATCAACAATCTAAATCTACATAAAGTAAGCTGGCAAACAGAATTAGAATGCATTCAAAATATATATTGGACCTATAAAAAGCAACTTGTCTAGAATTGCAAAAGTAATTACTTATCGATATTTCCTATTTCTAAACGATGGAAAAATCTTAAAACAGATTCGAGAGAGATTGTGTGAGTGAGTGAGTACCGAGTCCATAAAGTTATAACGGGCATTGTGTGACTTTGAAGAGCAGTCCACATTTCATTACCACACAGGGGATGGTGCCCTTGTAGCGGACTAAAATACAGTGTCTGACGAGTATGGTGTCACGAAGCATATCAAACGAATACAGTGACTATAGGCATAACGTGTTATTCGAGGTTGATCCTAAGAACAACACGTGTATATATTACGTAATTGGCAATTCCTGAGATTTTTCTACGTACTGAATGGCTGATTTCCCCCCTCCCCCACACTCCCCCGAATTTTCTTATGAAAAGGATTAAAAACTAAGCCATGTGGTTCTTCTGAATAAATCGACTCACGGAGTAATAGATGAACCACGAAACAACGCGTTAGTGTCCGTAGGTTTATGCACGGATGACCTACGTAATACCGTGACGTGTGACGTCGTAGGTCATCGCGTCACAGACGTTCTCAGTTCTCTTCTAAATCTCCGGTAACTTCGCGTTGTATTTTAGGAAACTTAATGTCAATGAAGCTAAATTATGAATCGATTTCGCTACTAACAGACATCGAAGGAAACGTGTCGCAAGTTCGGCTGAACTTCCTATTCGCGGTGACTTAACAGGGCATGTCAAAGGCTACAGGGAATGACAGGCATTGACACTGACCAAAATAATACGCACTGGAACTTAAAACATAGACTCGGTCATTTAGAACAATACAGATTATTGTCACTAAAATCCCTTACCTTTGCAACAAGGATCAGGCATCTTGATGTAGTATTCTAAAGGGCTGATTACAACGTTAATGTTCTATGTGTAATGCTTGGAGAGCTTCTGTTCCACGTGTGCAATGTTTATATTGACGTAAGATAGCCGGTTGAGTGCCGTGTGCAGAGATCTCACAGTTGCCAGTTTACCATTTAACGATTCAATTGATGTTATTCGTATATTTACTTTTTGCGTGTATTCGTTAGCTAGAGGGGATATATACAAGGAATGTTTAAATATGATACGAATAATAAGACTGGAGTTCATGTACATTCACAGTTAACCTGTATATATATAATTATGATAAGAATCACAACGCAGACGTAATTAATCAATGATTATAAGACGAATATATCAATCTAACCTTTACCTCTCATTTCAAAGCAATCAACCAACCGTATCTACAGAAATATAAAGCAATGATGACATTTTACAGTCCATACGTGAATAATGATTTAAAAACCGAGACCAATAGCGCGGGACCACAAGCGAAGCGAGCCGTGCGCAGAGAGAGAGGTAAACAGCCGTGTGCATGAAGATCTATGGAATATAGGGCGTTTTCATTTATCTTTCTTCCGTGATTTGTTACATTAAAATCTCATAGTTTAATACTGTATTGACGGTCAAAACCTGAAGCCATCTTCGAGCGAGTATATTTATCATTTGCAGGTGGCTGTTTTGACAAATTTGATAATGAGTGGATATAATATGACATATATATATGTATATATATGTATATATATGTATATATATAAGTATATATATGTATATATACACATATATATACATACATATATATACATATATATATATATATATATATATATATATATATATATATATATATATATATATACATATATACATATGAATATATGAAATGATATCTCAGCTGCAAAATATATTGCTCAAACAGAACTACATTTGGGAAATACAGCGTATATGTATATATATGTATATAGATATATACCTATATATATGCATATATATACATATACATACACACATACATAGATATATGTGTGTGTGCATCTCTCTCTCTCTCTCTCTCTCTCTCTCTCTCTCTCTCTCTCTCTCTCTATATATATATATATATATATATATATATATATATATATATTATATGTGTGTGTATAGATAATATAGATAAACACATACATGTGCGTGCGTGTATATATATATATATATATATATATATATATATATATATATATATATATATATATATATATATATATATATATATAGATATGCATATACACGCAAAATACATGTAAATATATGTATGTATATATATATATATATATATATATATATATATATATATATATATATATATATATATACATACACATGCATGCATATATTTATATGTATATATATATATTAATATATATATATATATATATATATATATATATATACATATATATATGTGTGTGTGTGTGTGTGTGTGCATATATACATATATATACATTCTGATTGGTTATTTTAACAATTATTGTAATGATGATGATGATTACCGTTATAGTTATCATCATGATCAGAAGTACTATCATTGTTATCATTCTTATAATTCTTATTATCATTATCATCATCCTCATTATCAATGGTGATGTTACTATCATTGTCATCATCGTTATCATTTTTAGTATCAGTATAATTATCATTTTTGCTATTACTATTATCATTGCTATCATTATTATCCTTATTATTATCATTGTTATTATTATTATTACTATAAATATCATTATTATGGTTGTTATCATCATTATCATGATCATTATTATTGTTATCATTATTATTTTTTGTTATTATTATCCTAATGATCATCATTACTACTATCATCACCATAATCATTATTATTAGTAGTATTAATGTTGTTATCCTTATCTTATTATCCTTATTATCTTTTATCATTATAATTATTGTGATGACGACGATTGTGATGATTATCAATGATAACATTGTCATTATAATCATTTTTGTTGTTATCATGATGATAAAGATAATGGCTATTATTATCATCATTCTTGTTTTCATTATTACATCATTATTTTCATTATTACATCATTGTTATCATTACTATTATTATCAATATTATAAGAATGATAAGGGGGTATCCTTTCTGAAAGCTAGTGGAGATAACGTGTGTATGTGTATAGGTGTATTATGCATGGTTGGTCTTTCTTTTTGTTTCGTTTTCTAAGAATCGGGGGGATCATAAGCATCAGTCACACAAATCATGTAGATAAACCAAAATCTATTTCTTAACAAATAACATATTATATAAGATAAATTCAGAAAACAAAAGTATATATAAATGTGTATCCATCAGCCGTATTCTGAAGTCCCTAAGCGCGCCGTGTACATGTCATGAACATGCCGCGTTTGTTATTCTAGAAACGCGGGTTCGTGGCAAAAGCGTGGAAAGTATTGGAACAAACGTGGGGACTCCGTGACAAGGGGGTAGGCTTGTCACGATAGTTACACGGGTGAAAAATATTATATTTTTACTGTACTTTTTCTTACCAATACTTCATATGAGTATACTACGTTTGGAAAGTAACATCTATATTGGATATATTAGGCATCATTGTCCTAGACTTAGATTACAAACCCTTTTAGGAAAACATGGATCCTCTGCTGATTTTGAGTTTGTTTGCCTCTTAGCGGACTTTTCGAAGGAGAGTGAAGTTAAATGAATGGTAAAAGTAATCAGTTAAAGTATGATTATATGAAATATGTATACATTAAATCTATATGTATGATATATTAAAGATACGCATATATGTACAGTATATACAGAGACAAAATAAGGAAGATCTATTCATAAACACACGATCCCTCTCATCCTGTTTGTTTTAATCGAGCGATTATTCATACCAAAATTGTACTATCTTATGAATTTGTCGTTTGGAAAGTGCCATTCATCTGAAACATGTTAACTTTGGAACGGTTGGTAAACCTGAAGCAGCTGACACAAACTTGCCAAGCTTCTGCATCCTAGATTACCGCATTCGTGACATGAACACGACCTGGACACAACATGAACACTTGAACAGGACATGGCCACAACACGCAGAAAACGTGCACAGTTGCACACACACATACACAACCATTCAGTCCGTTAGAGTTGATTTACTCGGCCACTTCAAATAACGTACTGTACATTACGCAACATACCATACATACAGTAGCACCAGGGACAAAATAGATATGTTTCCATGATGCATGTAGGCATATGCAATACATAAACTAGTTAGTGCAAATGAACATTTTGCTAGCCAGCTTACGCAAATAGTCATATTTAGAATTTCCTTTAAAATAGAATTTTAATATTCAACTAAAATCCAGGACACAGAAGACGGGAAAATAAATACAAGTATTTCTAACTGGAGTTCTAAACTCGCGTGGTATTACTAAAGAAAGATAGAAAAATGTTCAATTATTCTAAAACGAATCACATAATAAATCACAATCGACGTTTAGAAAAATAATTCAGACAAAAGGAATAAAGGCTTAACGAATCAAGACCTTTTTACAATCAATAAAATCAGCTACATGGCTGGTCCCAATCTTCACCTCCCTCCCCTCCCCCCTCTCCCCAACTCTTCTTCCTTCTACCGCGCAGGAGAAACTGTCATGCGGATGGTCATGAAGTCGTCAGCCTAGGGGCAGCACTTGCATGGCTTTTGGCAGGTCTTGGCACAGTCTTCCTTTGAGGGGCAAGAGCATCCCGAAGTACCTGTAGTATTGTTAAACAGAATTAGGTCAAGTATCTTCCAACAAACTCGTAAATGGTTAATTGACTGTGTATATTATAGCATGATCTTGTTTTTTTTAGAATAATACAAATGAAGAAGAATACATTATTGTTGTATTATCAATGGGAAAACATACTACTCTATCAAGATAGTTGGAGCTCATTAATTTGTTATAAAAAAAGACTGAGAAAAGATTGTCGTGATGTAGAACGAAAGTATTTGAGTGAGAGAGAGAAAAGGGAAGAGAAGGAGATGGGGGAGGGGGGGAAGGCAAGATAAAGGTATGCAGATGTGGAGATGGATAAATAGATTGATAGATATGTATACATACATACATATATATACCTATATAAGTATGTATGTATATATATATGTACGTATATGTATATGTATATATATATGTATGTGTATATGTGTATGTATGTATGTAAATATATATATATATATATATATATATATATATATATATATATATAGAGAGAGAGAGAGAGAGAGAGAGAGAGAGAGAGAGAGTGTTTACTCACACTTTTCACATGGTGAGCAGCGACAGCTCGTGCACACAAGCAGCCTTTCTTGCAGCCTCCCTCAGCGCACTCGCATCTATCTGCAATGTTGAATGGAACTGAATTATACAGCCGAACTACACACTAAGGAGCAGCTTCCTATCTAAGAAAGCGAGGAAGAAGAGGATGAATAAGCGGAGGGCATTTAAAGAGGGGATACTTAGACAAGAACGCGATGAGGTAAAGTTGAGGTAAACAACAATTAAAGATTGAGAGTGACGGCGAGATGAGGAGAATGGGGGTGGGGAAATAGCGTAACAAAGAGGGGGAGGCAAGATGAGAGACAGAGAGAGTTAAAAGAAGGGGTATTTTAAACACTGGCGCAACTTTTACCAACAAAGTAGGTTATGCTACATACACATGATAAAATCATAAATAAAAATCTCCCATAGTCAACCACCTAGGCAAGAAAACAAATTTCCAAGGCAAAGAGAAATAAATGCATGTCAAAAAATCTACGTAAAACCGCAATTTCCAAGGCAACGGAAAATAATAAATGTTGTCCAAAAAAGAACCTAGAAATAGACGTAAACGATAGAAATAACAATGAAAAATAACAAAAAATGAGACTAATGGACAGAGTGATTACGAGATCTTTGTGAGGACGATGCGCAACCGTATCGTAATGGAAGTGTTAGGAGCGAGATTAAGAAAAGAAAAGAAAATCCTAAACTACATATAGTGGGAAAATGAATGCCATTTATAATACATCCTTGTGAGCCATTTTCATAAAAATCTACTTTGGAATTATCAGCAGTTGATACTCAAGCGTCATCAATCTATAATGAACATTTCAGAAGAAAAACCGATGTTAAATGTCTGCCTGTCATTAGAATCTCGCACTGACAACAGACAACAGCCATACCGACAAACAGTGTGTGTATTGAGCTACAGTTACTCAAGAGACAAAATATGTATATGTAGAGGGGGAGGGGGAGGGAGAGAGAGAGAGAGAGAGAGAGAACTGGAACTAAACTAATTCAATTCAGAAGTAGCTGCGTTGGAGAGAGCGGCAGCAGGCAGGTGTGCAGACTGATCACTACGCACCTGTCCTTCCTATCCACATCTGCCATTAAACGTAATATTACAACCTGAGTACAACGTAACTGCTTGCTTTCCAGGTTAGTAGTGGTCACGGGGAAATCAAAGATCTAACTTTCTTGTTGCTCCGTTATATATACATATATATATATATATGTATATATATATATATGTATATATATATATATATATATATATATACGTATATATATGTATATGTTAATATCTGTATATATGTATATATGTAAATATATATATTTATATATATGTATATACGTATGTATATGTATGTATATATATACATATACACACATATATATATATACATATATATATATATATATATATATATATATATATATATATATATATATACATACACACGCATATATATATTTATATATGTATATATATATTTATATATATACACATACATACATATATACATATATATACATTGATACACACACATATATATACATATATATGCTTTTGTGTTTTGTTTTGTGTGTGTACATGTAGGTGTGCATGCAGGTGTGCATGTAGGTGTACATGTATGTGTATTAAATGTAAATACATTTATGAATGAGGCCCGACGGACAGAGAGTTTGCTATTCACAAAGCAACTATTTTACTCCCACAGTCATTAAATCAACAATCTAAATCTACATAAAGTAAGCTGGCAAACAGAATTAGAATGCATTCAAAATATATATTGGACCTATAAAAAGCAACTTGTCTAGAATTGCAAAAGTAATTACTTATCGATATTTCCTATTTCTAAACGATGGAAAAATCTTAAAACAGATTCGAGAGAGATTGTGTGAGTGAGTGAGTACCGAGTCCATAAAGTTATAACGGGCATTGTGTGACTTTGAAAAGCAGTCCACATTTCATTACCACACAGGGGATGGTGCCCTTGTAGCGGACTAAAATACAGTGTCTGACGAGTATGGTGTCACGAAGCATATCAAGCGAATACAGTGATATGACGTAACGTGTTAT
>BOPN01003483.1:138078-140578 GCA_017312705.2 Penaeus japonicus | reverse complement strand
TATGCCATAAATGATAGGTAAAATATTCCTATTAGTAATAAAAAGAAAATACATGTTCATTCTACCTAAATCCTTTACATGTTTGTTACCGGATACGTGTGAGGTGATATAGCATTGTGAGTACGTTATTTGAAGCGTGGAAATCACATTGAACTAATTATATGCGTATGTTTGATAGTTAGGAATTGATATGTCAGTAGCCTTTTTACTGGATACGTCACACACACGCTTTCTCTCTTTCGCTTTCACTTGTTGCCATGCATGTGATATACACAACCCACGAACACACACCAAGTCCCAGTCCCATGCACAATTGCATGCACACACAGTGTGTTAGAGTTAATTTACTCGGCCACTTCAAATAACATACGGTACATTACGCAACATACCATACATACAATGCTTTCAAGGGACAAAATAGATATATAGCTCTCTTTCTTATATTTCCGTGATGCATGTAGGCATATGCAATACATAAACTAATGAGCGCAAATTAATATTATGCTAGCTAGTTTACGCGGTCATATATAATTTTTTTTAAATAGAATTTTAAAAATGCAGAGGTATTACTCTTAATTTCTTAATATTCAACTAAAATCCAGGACACACAAGACGGGTAAATAAATACACATATTTCTAACTGGAGCTCTAAACTCGTTTTAATTTATTACAAAAGAAAAAATAGAAAATATAACAATTATTTCAAAACGAATCACATAATTAATCACAAACGACATTTAAAAAAATAATTCAGACGAAATTAATAAAGGCTTAACGAATTAAGACCTTTTTACAATCAGTAAAATCAGCTATATGGCTGGTCCCAATCTTCACCCCCCCCCCTCTCCCTCTTTCTACCGCGCAGGAGAAACTGTCATGCGGATGGTCATGAAGTCCTTAGCCTAGGTCATGAAGTCCTCAGCCTAGGGGCAACACTTGCATGGCTTTTGGCAGGTCTTGGCACAGTCTTCCTTTGAGGGGCAAGAGCATCCCGAAGTACCTGTAGTATTGTTAAACAGAATTAGGTCAAGTATCTTCCAACGAACTCGTAAATGGTTAATTGGCTGTGTGTATTATAGCATGATCTTGCTTTTTAGAATAATACAAATGAAGAATACTTTATTGTTGTATTATAAATGGGAAAACATACTACTTCTCGATCAAAATAGTTGGAGATCATTAATTGATTATAACAAAAGACTGAGAATAGATAGTCGTGAGTATTTGAGTGCATATACATGTATATGTATGTATGTATGTATATATATACAGAAAGAGTTTACTCACACTTTTCACATGGTGCGCAGCGACAGCTCTTGCACTGGCAACCTGTCTTGCAGCCTCCCTCAGCGCACTCGCATCTATCTGCAATGTTGAATGGAACTGAATTATTCACAGCCGGACTTTCTTATCTAAGAAAGCGAGGAAGAGAGAATGAATAGAAAACGGAGGGGCATTTAAAGAGGGGATACTTGGAGAAGGACACGATGAGATAAAACAGATTAATAATTAATGAGATAAAATAGATTAATACTCAAGCGTCATCAATCTATAATGAACATTTCAGAAGAAAAACTGATGTTATATATCTGCCTGTCATTAGAATCTCGCACTGACAACAGACAACAGCCATGCCGATAGACAGTGTGTGTATTGAGCTACAATTTCTCAAGAGACAGACAAAATATGTATATGTAGAGGGAGAGACAGAGAGAGAGAGAGAGAGAGAGAGAACTGGAACTGAACTAATTCACTTCAGATGCAGCTGCGTTGGAGAGAGCGGCAGTAGGCAGGTGTGCAGACTGATCACTACACACCTGTCGTTCCTATCCACATCTGCCATTAAACGCAATACTACAACCTGAACGCATCGTTACTGCGTGCTTTCCAGGTTAGTAGCGGTCACGGGGAAATGAAAGATCTAACTTTCTTGTTGCTCCGTTATATATATACATATATAGATATATATACATTTATACATATATATACATATATACATATATTATATTTATATATATATACATATATAAACATATATATACACATTTATCTAAACACACGTGTGTGTGTGTGTGTTGTGCTTTTTGTATGTGTGTGTGCATGTAGGTGTACATGTATGTGCATGTAGGTGTACATGTAAGTGTATGTAGGTGTACATGTATGTGCATATATATGTTTATTACAGGATAAGGATAAGCCAGATTTGCGAAGCATATGCTACGCCGGGCTTGTATGCAGTGACGCGAGCCCGCCTGTGACAGCGTGTGCTGACTCGTGAGAGAATGTGGAGTTTGCTATTCATAATGTAACTATTTTTCTCCTGCAATCATGCAATCAACAACCTGAACCTACATAAAGTAAGCTGGTAAACAGGATTAGAATACATTAAAATATGTAGGACTTAGTTAAAGGCTATTGAACATATAACAAAGCAACTTGTCTATAATTGGATATGTAATAGCTTATCGATATTTCTTATTTCTATTTTAACAGTGCTAAA
>BOPN01003483.1:120578-133078 GCA_017312705.2 Penaeus japonicus | reverse complement strand
AATGATAATGATAGAAATAATGATAAAAGTAATAATAATTAAATAATAATAACTATTATTATTATTATCATCTTTATTATCATCATTATCATTATTGCTATTATTGTTATTATCGTTATCATTATCATAATTATTATCATTATCATCATTATTGCTATCATCATCATTACTATTATCATTGTTACCATCATCATTACTATTAAATTTTATCATCTCTTGTATTAGTATTAAATTCTATCATCTCTTGTATCACTATTTAGAATACATTCCTTATCATCACTACTAATAACATCATGTTCATCATCTTATGTCATCGAAATGCATATTTTCAGCCATGTTCATTTGGATATCAATATTAATAGAGTTATTATTTGTAAAATCGTCCATTTCGACCCGGATATTCAAATTTCCCGCTTGGGTTCTAGACCCCAAAATATAAACTTACGAATCTCTTCTCAAAATAGTATCAAATTTCTTTATCTTAAAAAAAGAAAGAAAGAAAGAAAAAAGATGAAGTGCTAGTCTCTATTATCATGTTGAGAGTCAGAACAGCAAACTTCACATGGGCTTCTATCACACACAACACAAGGCAATATGCAAGCAAGTCTAAGGAGGGATTAAGGTTTTCTGAGTGACATAGGGCCATTTTGGAATCGTTTTACAGGGTCTTGTGAAGCGATTTCAGTGTGGGTTGGTCTGGTTGGGCAACTCATTGGGTTCGAGATGGCCCTTTTGAAAAAAAGAAAAAGAAAGAAAAAAAACAACATAACTATGGGGGTTAAAACTGGATTAGAATAGTTCTTTGGGGGATAGAGATTGATGTGATATTCTGGCTGTTGATTATATTCTAATTATGATTTTATTTAGTAATTTACTAAGTGTGAGATTACTGTCTAAGGAACACTAACATATTTGTGTATTTAGTTATTAATAGAAATATATTCAGTACATAGTTTTATTTACTGTGTATGTCCAGTGTCTATACGTGGTAAAAACAGAAGAGTGGTCACGGGTGGCTTTCACGAGCCTGGGTTCCATTGCTCAGACTCAGTCGTTGTCCCTGAGCTACCTTTGTTGGCCTACCTTCCTGTTTTGGTTCTATTACAAATACACTGCGTAAGAGTTTCTAACAAATTTTATAGGTGATCAGTGGCTGTGAAAAATTGAGTATGCTCTGGGCAGAGACGGCTCTAGGCCTGGCTCCACTATTTCCGGCAAAGTGTGTGCCAACATTAAACGATTCTCGGTCCTTCGCTGCTGCTCGAGCGGGTCCAGTCCGAGCGGCGTGTGATGTGTCACGGGGGTGTCCTTTCTGAAAGCTAGTGGAGATAACATGTGTATGTGTATAAGTGTATTGTACATGGTTGGTCTTTCTATTTGTTTTGTTTTCTAAGAATCGGGGGATCATAAGCATCAGTCACAAGAATCATAAGGATAAATCAAAATCTATTTCTTAACAAATAACATATTGTATAAGATAAATTCAGAAAACAAAATATGTATATATATATGTGTGTGTGTGTGTCTGAGGCCTCTCTTCTCCCTTTACTCCATGTTCCCATGTTCCCATGTGTGTTTACACGAAATACATTCCCAGGGCTTGAAAGATGTTCTTGCATTCCTGTAGAAACTGCCATTTCATTGTCAACAGGTGATGGTTGAATTCCACCTGAAAGCTGGCTCTGGTCAACTCACAACACTACCCGACCGGCCGATATCCGTTTATTCATGTAGAATAACAAAAATAAATTGCAATTATGTATTACCACCACTGATTCACAGATATTTATGTAAATGTATAAAATGTTGAAAAACTGACGAGCATGTGTACCCAGTACTCATGCGAGCAAGAGCTGTGGCTAAGTGGACTAACTACTCCAGGGGGGGGGGGGGGGTAGTAGTGGTAGAATACCACCGCGCATACGCAGAACCAAGGGAGATACATTTTTTCTAAGGCATTACAATTCATCGTATTATGCCATAAATGATAGGTAAAATATTCTACCTAAATCCTTTACTTGTTTGTTACCGGATACGTGTGAGGTGATATGGCATTGTGAGTACGTTATTTGAAGCGTGGAAATCACATTGAACTAATTATATGCGTATGTTTGATAGTTAGGAATTGATATGTCAGTAGCCTTTTTACTGGATACGTCACACACACGCTTTCTCTCTTTCGCTTTCTCTTGTTGCCATGCATGTGATATACACAATCCACGAACAAATGCAAGTCCCAGTCCCATGCACAATTGCACGCACACACACATACACAACTATTCAGTGCGTTAGAGTTAATTTACTCGGCCACTTCAAATAACATATGGTACGTTACGCAACATACCATACATACAATGCTTTTAAGGGACAAAATAGATATATAGCTCTCTTTCTTATATTTCCGTGATGCATGTAGGCATATGCAATACATAAACTAGTGAGCGCAAATAAAAATTTTGCTAGCTAGTTTACGCGGTCATATATAGATTTTTTTTTTATAATAGAATTTTAAAAATGCAGAGGCATTACTCTTAATTTCTTAATATTTAACTAAAATCCAGGACACACAAGACGGGTAAATAAATACACGTATTTCTAACTGGAGCTCTAAACTCGTGTAAATTTATTAGAAAAGAAAAAAATAGAAAATATAACAATTATTTCAAAACGAATCACATAATTAATCACAAACGACGTTTTAAAAAATAATTCAGACGAAATGAATAAAGGCTTAACGAATCAAGACCTTTACAATCTTCACCCCCCCCCCAACTCTCCTTCTTTCCACCGCGCAGGAGAAACTGTCATGCGGATGGTCATGAAGTCCTCAGCCTAGGGGCAGCACTTGCATGGCTTTTGGCAGGTCTTGGCACAGTCTTCCTTTGAGGGGCAAGAGCATCCCGAAGTACCTGTAGTATTGTTAAACAGAATTAGGTCAAGTATCTTCCAACGAACTCGTAAATGGTTAATTGGCTGTGTATATTATAGCATGATCTTTTTTTTTTTTTTTTTTTTTTTTTTTTTTTTTTTTTAGAATAATACAAATGAAGAATACTTTAATGTTCTATTATAAATGGGAAAACATACTACTTCTCGATCAAAATAGTTGCAGATCATTAATTGATTATAACAAAAGACTGAGAATAGATAGTCGTGAGTATTTGAGTGCATATACATGTATATGTATGTATGTATGTATATATATACAGAGAGAGTTTACTCACACTTTTCACATGGTGTGCAGCGACAGCTCTTGCACTGGCAACCTGTCTTGCAGCCTCCCTCAGCGCACTCGCATCTATCTGCAATGTTGAATGGAACTGAATTATTCACAGCCGGACTTTCTTATCTAAGAAAGAGAGGAAGAGAGAATGAATAGAAAACGGAGGGGCATTTGAAGAGGGGATACTTGGAGAAGGACACGATGAGATAAAACAGATTAATAATTAATGAGATAAAACAGGTTAATACTCAAGCGTCATCAATCTATAATGAACATTTCAGAAGAAAAACTGATGTTATATATCTGCCTGTCATTAGAATCTCGCACTGACAACAGACAACAGCCATACCGATAGACAGTGTGTATTGAGCTACAATTTCTCAAGAGACAGACAAAATATGTATATGTAGAGGGAGGGGGAGAGAGATAGAACTGGAACTGAACTAATTCACTTCAGAAGCAGCTGCGTTGGAGAGAGCGGCAGTAGGCAGGTGTGCAGACTGATCTCTACACACCTGTCGTTCCTATCCACATCTGCCATTAAACGCAATACTACAACCTGAACGCATCGTTACTGCATGCTTTCCAGGTTAGTAGTGGTCACAGGGAAATGAAAGATCTAACTTTCCTGTTGCTCCGTTATATATATACATATATAGATATATATACATTTATACATATATATACATATATACATATATTATATTTATATATATATACATATATAAACATATATATACACATTTATCTAAACACACGTGTGTGTGTGTTGTGCTTTTTGTATGTGTGTGTGCATGTAGGTGTACATGTATGTGCATGTAGGTGTACATGTATGTGCATGTAGGTGTACATGTATGTGCATGTAGGTGTACATGTAAGTGCATGTAGGTGTACATGTATGTGCATGTAGGTGTACATGTAAGTGCATGTAGGTGTACATGTATGTGCACATATATGCTTATTACAGGATGTAATTCCATTTATGAATAAAGGTAAGGCTTGATAGTGGGGACGGGGCGTGTCGCTCAGCTATTGGACATGTGCTGTATAACGAGATCCGACGGACAGAGAGTTTGCTATTCATAATGTAACTATTTTTCTCCCGCAATCATGCAATCAACAACCTGAACCTACATAAAGTAAGCTGGTAAACAGGATTAGAATACATTAAAATATGTAGGACTTAGTTAAAGGCTATTGAACATATAACAAAGCAACTTGTCTATAATTGGAAATGTAATAGCTTATCGATATTTCTTATTTCTATTTTAACAGTGCTAAACGATGGGAAAATCTAAAAAAAAAAAAAAAAAAAAACAAAAAATAAAAAATAAAATGGATTCGAGAGCGAGTGCGTATGGGTGAGTCCTGAGTTCATAAAGTTTTATAACACGCATTGTTTGACCTTGAAGAACAGTCCACATTTCATTACCACGAAGGGGATGGTGCCCTTGTAGCGGACTAAAATGATACAGGGTCTGACGGAGTATGGTGTCATGAAGCATATCAAACGCATACAGTGATATGACGTAACGTGATATTCGAGGTTGATCCTACGAGCACCATGTGTAAATATAACGTAATTCGCAGTTCCTGACGTTCTTCTACGTACTGACTAGCTGATCCCCCCCCCCCCCTCTCCGAAGTTTTCTTATAAAAAGGATTAAAAACTAAGCCATGTGGGTCTTCTTAATAAAACACGACTCGCAGAGTAATAGATGAACCACGAAACAACGCGTTAGTGTCCGTAGGTTTAGGTACGGATGAGCTACGTAATACCGTGACGTGTGACGTCGTAGGTCATCGCGTCACAGACGATTGTATTGATCCCGTTCTCCGTTCTTTTCTAAATCTCCGTTAACTTCGCTGTGTATTTTAGGAAAGTTAATCTTTTGCAGTTAAATTATGTATAGCATAACAAAATGCAGATTATTGGCACTATAATCACTTACCTTTGCAACAAGGATCAGGCATCTTGATGTAGTATTCTAAAGGGCTGATTACAATGTCTATGTTTTATGTGTAATGCTTGGAGAGCTTCTGCCTCAAATCCACGTGTGTAATGTTTATATTGACGTAAGACAGCCGGCTGCGTGCCGTGTGCAGATATCTCATCGTTGCCAGTTTACCATTTAACGATTCAGTTGATGTTATTTTTCTATGTACTTTTTGCGTGCATTCGTTAACTAGAGGGGATATATACAAGGAATGTTTATATATAATGTTTAAATAAGTTCATGTACATTAACAGTTAACCTGTACATATGTAATTATGATAAGAATCAATGATTATAAGATGAATATATCAACCTTACCTTTAACACTCATTTCAAAGCAATCAACCAACCGTATCTACAGAAATATAAAGCAATGATGACATTTTACAGTCCATACGAGAATAATGATTTAAAAACCGAGACCAATAGCGCGGGACCGAAAGCAAAAGCGAGCCGTGCGCAGGGGCGGAAGGTAGAGAGCCGTGCGCATGAAGATCTATAGGATATAGAGGGCGTTTTCATTTATCTTTCTTCCGTTATTTGTTAGATTAATATCATATTATATTTTAATACTGTATTAACGGTCAAAACCTGAAGCTATCTTTGAGCGAGTATATTTATCATTTGCAGGTGGCTGTTTTGACAAATTTGATAATGAGTGGATATAATATGACATATATATATGTATATATATAAGTATATATATGTATATATACACATATATATACATACATATATATACATACATATATATATATATATACATATATACATATGAATATATGAAATGATATCTCAGCTGCAAAATATATTGCTCAAACAGAACTACATTTGGGAAATACAGCGTATATGTATATATATGTATATAGATATATACCTATATATATGCATATATATACATATACATACACACATACATAGATATATGTGTGTGTGCATCTCTCTCTCTCTCTCTCTCTCTCTCTCTCTCTCTCTCTCTCTCTCTCTATATATATATATATATATATATATATATATATATTTATATGTGTGTGTATAGATAATATAGATAAACACATACATGTGCGTGCGTGTGTGTGTGTGTATATATATATATATATATATATATATATATATATATATATATATATATATATATATATACATATATATGTATATAACATATAAATATATGTATGTATATATATATATATATATATATATATATATATATATATATATATATATACAAACATGCATGCATATATTTATATGTATATATATATATATATATATATATATATATATATATATATATATATATATGTGTGTGTGTGTGTGTGTGTGTGTGTGTGTGTGCATATATACATATATACATAAATATACATTCTGATTGGTTATTTTAACAATTATTGTAATGATGATGATGATTACCGTTATAGTTATCATCATGATCAGAAGTACTATGATTGTTATCATTCTTATAATTCTTATTATCATTATCATCATCCTCATTATCAATGGTGATGTTACTATCATTGTCATCATCGTTATCATTTTTAGTATCAGTATAATTATCATTTTTGCTATTACTATTATCATTGCTATTATTATTATCCTTATTATTATCATTGTTATTATTATTATTACTATAAATATTATTATTGTGGTTGTTATCATCATTATCATGATCATTATTATTGTTATTATCATTATTATTTTTTTGTTATTATTATCCTAATGATCATCATTACTACTATCATCACCATAATCATTATTATTATTAGTATTAATGTTGTTGTTATCCTTATCTTATTATCCTTATTATCTTTTATCATTATAATTATTGTGATGACGACGATTGTGATGATTATCAATGATAACATTGTCATTATAATCATTTTTGTTGTTATCATGATGATAAAGATAATGGCTATTATTATCATCATTCTTGTTTTCATTATTACATCATTATTTTCATTATTACATCATTGTTATCATTACTATTATTATCAATATTATAAGAATGATAAGGGGGTATCCTTTCTGAAAGCTAGTGGAGATAACGTGTGTATGTGTATAGGTGTATTATGCATGGTTGGTCTTTCTTTTTGTTTCGTTTTCTAAGAATCGGGGGGATCATAAGCATCAGTCACACAAATCATGTAGATAAACCAAAATCTATTTCTTGACAAATAACACTTTATATAATATAAATTCAGAAAACAAAAGTATATATAAATGTGTATCCATCAGCCGTATTCTAAAGTCCCTAAGCGCGCCGTGTACATGCCATGAACATGCCGCGTTTGTTATTCTAGAAACGCGGGTTCGTGGCAAAAGCGTGGAAAGTATTGGAACAAACGTGGGGACTCCGTGACAAGGGGGTAGGCTTGTCACGATAGTTACACGGGTGAAAAATATTATATTTTTACTGTACTTTTTCTTACCAATACTTCATATGAGTATACTACGTTTGGAAAGTAACATCTATATTGGATATATTAGGCATCATTGTCCTAGACTTAGATTACAAACCCTTTTAGGAAAACATGGATCCTCTGCTGATTTTGAGTTTGTTTACCTTTTAGCGGACTTTTCGAAGGAGAGTGAAGTTAAATGAATGGTAAAAGTAGTCAGTTAAAGTATGATTATATGAAATATGTATACATTAAATCTATATGTATATATTAAAGATACGCATATATGTACAGTTTATACAGAGACAAAATAAGGAAGATCTATTCATAAACACACGATCCCTCTCATCCTGTTTGTTTTAATCGAGCGATTATTCATACCAAAATTGTACTATCTTATGAATTTGTCGTTTGGAAAGTGCCATTCATCTGAAACATGTTAACTTTGGAACGGTTGGTAAACCTGAAGCAGCTGACACAAACTTGCCAAGCTTCTGCATCCTAGATTACCGCATTCGTGACATGAACACGACCTGGACACAACATGAACACTTGAACAGGACATGGCCACGACACGCAGAAAACGTGCACAGTTGCACACACACATACACAACCATTCAGTCCGTTAGAGTTGATTTACTCGGCCACTTCAAATAACGTACTGTACATTACGCAACATACCATACATACAATGCTTTCAAGGGACAAAATAGATATGTTTCCATGATGCATGTAGGCATATGCAATACATAAACTAGTTAGTGCAAATGAACATTTTGCTAGCCAGCTTACGCAAATAGTCATATTTAGAATTTCCTTTAAATAAATTTTAATATTCAACTAAAATCCAGGACACACAAGACGGGAAAATAAATACAAGTATTTCACAACTGGAGTTCTAAACTCGCGTTAGTTTATTACTAAGAAAGATAGAGAAAAATAACAATTATTCTAAAACGAATCACATACTAAATCACAATCGACGTTTAGAAAAATAATTCAGACAAAAGGAATAAAGGCTTAACGAATCAAGACCTTTTTACAATCAATAAAATCAGCTACATGGCTGGTCCCAATCTTCACCTCCCTCCCCTCCCCCCTCTCCCCAACTCTTCTTCCTTCTACCGCATAGGGAGAAACTGTCATGCGGATGGTCATGAAGTCCTCAGCCTAGGGGCAGCACTTGCATGGCTTTTGGCAGTTCTTGGCACAGTCTTCCTTTGAGGGGCAAGAGCATCCCGAAGTACCTGTAGTATTGTTAAACAGAATTAGGTCAAGTATCTTCCAACGAACTCGTAAATGGTTAATTGACTGTGTATATTATAGCATGATCTTGTTTTTTTTTTAGAATAATACAAATGAAGAAGAATACATTATTGTTGTATTATCAATGGGAAAACATACTACTCTATCAAGATAGTTGGAGCTCATTAATTTGTTATAAAAAAAAGACCGTGATGTAGAACGAAAGTATTTGAGTGAGAGAGAGAAAAGGGAAGAGAAGGAGATGGGGGAGGAGGGGAAGGCAAGATAGAGGTATGCAGATGTGGAGATGGATAAATAGATTGATAGATATGTATACATACATACATATATATACATATATAAGTATGTATGTATATATATATGTACGTATATGTATATGTATATATATGTATGTGTATATGTGTATGTATGTATGTAAATATATATATATATATATATATATATATATATATATATATATATATATATAGAGAGAGAGAGAGAGAGAGAGAGAGAGAGAGAGAGTGTTTACTCACACTTTTCACATGGTGAGCAGCGACAGCTCGTGCACTGGCAACCTTTCTTGCAGCCTCCCTCAGCGCACTCGCATCTATCTGCAATGTTGAATGGAACTGAATTATACACAGCCGAACTACACACTAAGGAGCAACTTCCCATCTAAGAAAGCGAGGAGGAGAGGATGAATAGAAAACGGAGGGGCATTTAAAGAGGGGATACTTAGACAAGAACGCGATGAGGTAAAGTTGAGGTAAACAACAATTAAAGATTGAGAGTGACGGCGAGATGAGGAGAATGGGGGTGGGGAAATAGCGTAACAAAGAGGGGGGGGGGGGGGGAGAGACAGAGAGAGTTAAAAGAAGGGGTATTTTAAACACTGGCGCAACTTTTACCAACAAAGTAGGTTATGCTACATACACATGATAAAATCATAAATAAAAATCTCCCATAGTCAACCACCTAGGCAAGAAAACAAATTTCCAAGGCAAAGAGAAATAAATGCATGTCAAAAAATCTACGTAAAACCACATTTCCAAAGCAACGGAAAATAATAAATGTCCTCCAAAAAAGAACCTAGAAATAGACGTAAACGATAGAAATAACAATGAAAAATAACAAAAAATGAGACTAATAGACAGAGTAATTACGAGATCTTTGTGAGGACGATGCGCAACCGTATCGTAATGGAAGTGTTAGGAGTGAGATTAAGAAAAGAAAAGAAAATCCTAAACTACATATAGTGGGAAAATGAATGTCATTTATAATACATCCTTGTGAGCCATTTTCACAAAAATCTACTTTAGAATTATCAGCAGTTAATGCTCAAGCGTCATCAATCTATAATGAACATTTCAGAAGAAAAACCGATGTTAAATGTCTGCCTGTCATTAGAATCTCGCACTGACAACAGACAACAGCCATACCGACAAACAGTGTGTGTGTTGAACTACAGTCACTCAAGAGACAAAATATGTATATGTAGAGGGGGAGGGGGAGGGGGAGAGAGAGAGAGAGAGAGAGAACTGGAACTAAACTAATTCAATTCAGAAGTAGCTGCGTTGGAGAGAGCGGCAGCAGGCAGGTGTGCAGACTGATCACTACACACCTGTCCTTCCTATCCACATCTGCCATTAAACGTAATATAACAACCTGAGTACAACGTAACTGCTTGCTTTCCAGGGGCTGGATTCGCTAACATACGATGGTAAGGCATTTACCAGGTGCCAACTACCAGAGCGTTTACCAGTCATGGCAAAGTGGGATTCATCAAGCGATGATAAGTCGCCTGGTAAGGGTAAATAGACTTTATCACCGTAATTTGATGGTAACTCTGGTAAATCGATTCCGCCAATCAGCGAGCACCTTAGATATTTTTTTAGGCTCCTTTGACCAATCCCGTAACATGTAAACAAAACCTGATCCAACAGCGAGACTTTTTTGTTTCAAGAAATGATAAAGATTTCTTCTGTGTTAAATTATTTCTATATAAATTAATTTCCTAGAAAGCATATTCTATTGCATGATCTTATGGATCATATATAACGTAATGGTTTTCAAAAACATACTTTTTTTTTTTTTTTAGATTGCAGTCGAAAGAAAAGAAACAATGGCTCCACGCAATGGTGGTGTTATTTGTATCAACGTTTTCCAAAAAGAAATGCCAATCAAACCCTAAGATTATGAATAATTGTATCTAAATTAATGCAAACACAAAAATAATTTATATATTTATATGTTTACTGTTTTTCAGCTGAATGTTATTAAAACAAAATGTTTGAATTTGTCAAATTATTAATTCCATGTATTATTTTCAGTTATTGTAGGCCTATGACGAAGCTGCATGAACATTATTCTCGCTTATTTCCTGTGAATTTTATTGATTTTTGTCATATTCATATGAAAATGAACAGTTGCCATCACTCTGATCATAATAAGTGTACATGCAAACTAAAGTGTCGCCTTAAATGTTGATTTTTTGCTGAGATAAAGCGAGATGAGAGAGTCATCGCTGTAGTTGCCAGTGGACATACCAGTGCTCCAACCACTGGTAAATTTAGCATTGTATTCTATCATGGTAAGTTGTTCATGAATACCGATGCGGTCTTTTTACCATCATAATTGTAGTTACCAGAGTATTTATCATGGTAAGTGCGTTAGTGAATCCGGCCCCAGGTTAGTAGTGGTCACGGGGAAATCAAAGATCTAACTTTCTTGTTGCTCCGTTATATATACATATATATATGTATATATATATATATATATATATATATATATATATATATATATATATATATATACGTATATATATGTATATGTTAATATCTGTATATATGTATATATGTAAATATATATATTTATATATATGTATATACGTATGTATATGTATGTATATATATACATATACATATATATATATATATATATATATATATATATATATACATACACACGCATATATATATTTATATATGTATATATATATTTATATATATACACATACATACATATATACATATATATACATTGATACACACACATATATATACATATATATATGCATTTGTTTTTTGTTTTCTGTGTACATGTAGGTATGCATGTAGGTGTGCATGTAGGTGTACATGTATGTGTATTAAATGTAAATATATTTATGAATGAGGCCCGACGGACAGAGAGTTTGCTATTCACAAAGCAACTATTTTACTCCCACAGTCATTAAATCAACAATCTAAATCTACATAAAGTAAGCTGGCAAACAGAATTAGAATGCATTCAAAATATATATTGGACCTATAAAAAGCAACTTGTCTAGAATTGCAAAAGTAATTACTTATCGATATTTCCTATTTCTAAACGATGGAAAAATCTTAAAACAGATTCGAGAGAGATTGTGTGAGTGAGTGAGTACCGAGTTCATAAAGTTATAACGGGCATTGTGTGACTTTGAAAAGCAGTCCACATTTCATTACCACACAGGGGATGGTGCCCTTGTAACGGACTAAAATACAGTGTCTGACGAGTATGGTGTCACGAAGCATATCAAGCGAATACAGTGATATGACGTAACGTGTTATTCGAGGTTGATCCTAAGAAGAACACGTGTATATATTACGTAATTGG
>BOPN01003483.1:105578-115578 GCA_017312705.2 Penaeus japonicus | reverse complement strand
ATTTCTTAATATTCAACTAAAATCCAGGACACACAAGACGGGTAAATAAATACACATATTTCTAACTAGAGGCTCTAAACTCGTTTTGTTTGACTACAAGGTAAAATGAAAATATATAATTAACTCACGAGATAGATCACATAATTAATCACAAACGACACGATTTTTAAAAAATGAACTAGGACAAAAATTAATAAAGGCTTAACGAATTAAGACCTTTACAATCAGTAAAATCAGCTATATGGCTGAATTCCCAATCTTCACCCCCTCTCCCTCTTTCTACCGCGCAGGAGAAACTGTCATGCGGATGGTCATGGTCCTTAGCTAGGTCATGAAGTCCTCAACCTAGGGGCAACACTTGCATGGCTTTTGGCAGGTCTTGGCTTTGATCTTCCTTTGAGGGTTTAAGAGCATCCCGAAGTACCTGTAGTATTGTTAAACAGAATTAGGTCAAGTATCTTCCAACGAACTCGTAAATGGTTAATTGGCTGTGTATATTATAGCACGATCTTGCTTTTTAGAATAATACAAATGAAGAATACTTTATTGTTGTATTATAAATGGGAAAACACTACTTCTCGATCAAAATAGTTGCAGATCATTAATTGATTATAACAAAAGACTGAGAATAGATAGTCATTAGTATTTTGAGTGCATATACATGTATATGTATGTATGTATATATATACAAAGAGAGTTTACTCACACTTCTATCACATGGTGCGCAGCGACAGCTCTTGCACTGGCAACCTGTCTTGCAGCCTCCCTCAGCGCACTCGCATCTATCTGCAATGTTGAATGGAACTGAATTATTCACAGCCGGACTTTCTTATCTAAGTGGCGGAAGAGAATGAATAGAAAACGGAGGGGCATTTAAAGAGGGGACACTTGGAGAAGGACACGATGAGATAAAACAGATTAATAATCAATGAGATAAAATAGATTGATACTCAAGCGTCATCAATCTATAATGAACATTTCAGAAAAAAAAACATGTTATATATCTGCCTGTCATTAGAATCTCGCACTGACAACAGACAACAGCCATGCCGATAGACAGTGTGTGTATTGAGCTACAATTTCTCAAGAGACAGACAAACTATGTATATGTAGAGGGAGAGGGAGAGAGAGAGAATTGGAACTGAACTAATTCACTTCAGATGCAGCTGCGTTGGAGAGAGCGGCAGTAGGCAGGTGTGCAGACTGATCACTACACACCTGTCGTTCCTATCCACATCTGCCATTAAACGCAATACTACAACCTGAACGCATCGTTACTGCGTGCTTTCCAGGTTAGTAGCGATCACGGGGAAATGAAAGATCTAACTTTCTTGTTGCTCCGTTATATATATACATATATAGATATATATACATTTATACATATGTATACATATATACATATATTATATTTATATATATACATATATAAACATATATATACACATTTATCTAAACACACGTGTGTGTGTGTGTTGTGCTTTTTGTATGTGTGTGTGCATGTAGGTGTACATGTATGTGCATGTAGGTGTACATGTAAGTGCATGTAGGTGTACATGTATGTGCACATATATGCTTATTACAGGATGTAATTCCATTTATGAATAAAGGTAAGGCGTGATAGTGGGGACGGGGCGTGTCGCTCAGCTATTGGACATGTGCTGTATAACGAGATCCGACGGACAGAGAGTTTGCTATTCATAATGTCACTATTTTTCTCCCGCAATCATGGAATCAACAGCCTGAACCTACATAAAGTAAGCTGGTAAACAGGATTAGAATACATTAAAATATGTAGGACTTAGTTAAAGGCTATTGAACATATAACAAAGCAACTTGTCTATAATTGCAAAAGTAATAGCTTATCGATATTTCTTATTTCTATTTTAACAGTGCTAAACGATGGGAAAATCTTAAAAAAAAAAAAAAAAAAACGGATTCGAGAGTGTGTATGAGTGAGTCCTGAGTTCATAAAGTTTTATAACACGCATTGTGTGACCTTGAAGAGCAGTCCACATTTCATTACCACGCAGGGGATGGTGCCCTTGTAGCGGACTCAAATGATTCATTGTCTGACGGAGTATGGTGTCACGAAGCATATCAAACGAATACAGTGATATGACGAAACGTGACAGTCGAGGTTGATCCTAAGAGCAACACGTGTAAATATAACGTAATTGGCAGTTCCTGACGTTCTTCTACGTACTGACTAGCTGATTCCCCGCCCCCCCCCCCATCTCCGAAGTTTTCTTATAAAAAGGACTAAAATCTAAGCCATGTGGTTCTTCTGAATAAAACATGACTCGCAGAGCAATAGATGAACTACGAAACAACGCGTTAGTGTCCGTAGGTTTAGGTACGGATGAGCTACGTAATACCGTGACGTGTGGCGTCGTAGGTCATCGCGTCTGAATGGTGTATTGATCCGTTCACAGTTCTCTTCTAAATCTCCGTTAACTTCGCGTTGCATTTTAGGAAAGTTAATCTTTTGCAGTTAAATTATGTATCGATTTGGCTACTAACAGATATCGAAGGAAACACAGCCGCCACTCCTCGTGTCGCAAGTTCGGCTGAGCTTCCTATTCGCGACTTAACAGGGCATGTCAAAGGCTGGGGAATGACAAGCATTGACACTGATAAAAGAATGCACACTGCAACTTGAAACATGAACTCGGTCATTTAGAACAATTGTATAGCATAACAAAATGCAGATTATTGGCACTATAATCACTTACCTTTGCAACAAGGATCAGGCATCTTGATGTAGTATTCTAAAGGGCTGACAACAATGTCTATGTTTTATGTGTAATCCCTGGAGAGCTTCTACCTCAAATCCACGTGTGTAATGTTTATATTGACGTAAGACAGCCGGCTGCGTGCCGTGTGCAGATATCTCATCGTTGCCAGTTTACCATTTAACGAGTCAATTGATGTTATTTTTCTGTGTACTTTTTGCGTGCATTCGTTAACTAGAGGGGATATATACAAAGAATGTTTATATATAATGTTTATATAAGTTCATGTACATTAACAGTTAACCTGTACATATATAATTATGATAAGAATCACAACACAGACGTAATTAATCAATGATTATAAGACGAATATATCAGCCTAACCTTTAACACTCATGTCAAAGCAATCAACCAACCGTATCTACAGAAATATAAAGCAATGATGACATTTTACAGTCCATACGTGAATAATGATTTAAAAACCGAGACCAATAGCGCGGGACCGAAAGCAAGCAGGCAGTAGCGACGAAGGTAGAGAGCCGTGCGCGTGAAGATCTATGGGATATAGGGCGTTTTCATTTATCTTTCTTCCGTTATTTGTTAGATTAATATCATATTATATTTTGATACTGTATTAACGGTCAAAACCTGAAGCTATCTTTAAGCGAGTATATTTATCATTTGCAGGTGGCTGTTTTGACAAATTTGATAATGAGTGGATATAATATGACATATATATATGTATATATATAAGTATATATATGTATATATACACATATATATACATACATATATATATACATACATACAAATATATATATATATATATATATATATACATATATACATATGAATATATGAAATGATATCTCAGCTGCAAAATATATTGCTCAAACAGAACTACATTTGGGAAATACAGCGTATATGTATATATATGTATATAGATATATACCTATATATATGCATATATATACATATACATACACACATACATATATGTGTGTGTGTGTGTGTGCATATCTCTCTCTCTCTCTCTCTCTCTCTCTCTCTCTATATATATATATATATATATATATATATATACATATATATATATATATATATATATATATATATATATATATATATATATATATATGTGTGTGTGTGTATAGATAATATAGATAAACACATGTGCGTGCGTGAGTATATATATATATATATATATATATATATATATATATATATATATATATATATATATATATATATATATATATATACATATATATACATATATATATATATATACATATATACATGTATATATATATATATATATATATATATATATATATATATATATATATATATATATATATAGATATGCATATACACGCAAAATACATGTAAATATATGTATGTATATATATATATATATATATATATATATATATATATATATATATATATATATATATAGATATGCATATACACGCAAAATACATGTAAATATATGTATATAAATATATATATATATATATATATATATATATATATATATATATATATATATATATATACAAACATGCATGCATATATTTATATGTATATATATATATATATATATATATATATATATATATATATATATATATATATATATATATATATATGTATATATATATATATATATATATATATATATATATATATATATATATATATATATATATATATATATATATATATATATATATATATATATATATATATATATATATATATATATATATATATATATATATATATATATATATATATATATATATATATATATATATATATATATATATATATATATATATATATATATATATATATATATATATATATATATATATATATATATATATATATATATATATATATATATATATATATATATATATATATATATATGTGTGTGTGTGTGTGTGTGTGTGTGTGTGTGTGCATATATACATATATACATATATATATACATTCTGATTGGTTATTTTAACAATTATTGTAATGATGATGATGATTACCGTTATAGTTATCATCATGATCAGAAGTACTATCATTGTTATCATTCTTATAATTCTTATTATCATTATCATCATCCTCATTATCAATGGTGATGTTACTATCATTGTCATCATCGTTATCATTTTTAGTATCAGTATAATTATCATTTTTGCTATTACTATTATCATTGCTATCATTATTATCCTTATTATTATCATTGTTATTATTATTATTACTATAAATATTATTATTGTGGTTGTTATCATCATTATCATGATCATTATTATTGTTATTATCATTATTATTTTTTTGTTATTATTATCCTAATGATCATCATTACTACTATCATCACCATAATCATTATTATTAGTAGTATTAATGTTGTCGTTATCCTTATCTTATTATCCTTATTATCTTTTATCATTATAATTATTGTGATGACGACGATTGTGATGATTATCAATGATAACATTGTCATTATAATCATTTTTGTTGTTATCATGATGATAAAGATAATGGCTATTATTATCATCATTCTTGTTTTCATTATTACATCATTATTTTCATTATTCCATCATTATCATTATTTTCATTATTCCATCATTATTATCATTGCTATTATTATCAATATTATAAGAATGATAAGGGGGTATCCTTTCTGAAAGCTAGTGGAGATAACGTGTGTATGTGTATAGGTGTATTATGCATGGTTGGTCTTTCTTTTTGTTTCGTTTTCTAAGAATCGGGGGGATCATAAGCATCAGTCACACAAATCATGTAGATAAACCAAAATCTATTTCTTAACAAATAACATATTATATAAGATAAATTCAGAAAACAAAAGTATATATAAATGTGTATCCATCAGCCGTATTCTAAGTCCCTAAGCGCGCCGTGTACATGTCATGAACATGCCGCGTTTGTTATTCTAGAAACGCGGGTTCGTGGCAAAAGCGTGGAAAGTATTGGAACAAACGTGGGGACTCCGTGACAAGGGGGTAGGCTTGTCACGATAGTTACACGGGTGAAAAATATTATATTTTTACTGTACTTTTTCTTACCAATACTTCATATGAGTATACTACGTTTGGAAAGTAACATCTATATTGGATAAATTAGGCATCATTGTCCTAGACTTAGATTCAAACCCTTTTAGGAAAACATGGATCCTCTGCTGATTTTGAGTTTGTTTACCTTTTAGCGGACTTTTCGAAGGAGAGTGAAGTTAAATGAATGGTAAAAGTAGTCAGTTAAAGTATGATTATATGAAATATGTATACATTAAATCTATATGTATGATATATTAAAGATACGCATATATGTACAGTATATACAGAGACAAAATAAGGAAGATCTATTCATAAACACACGATCCCTCTCATCCTGTTTGTTTTAATCGAGCGATTATTCATACCAAAATTGTACTATCTTATGAATTTGTCGTTTGGAAAGTGCCATTCATCTGAAACATGTTAACTTTGGAACGGTTGGTAAACCTGAAGCAGCTGACACAAACTTGCCACGCTTCTGCATCCTAGATTACCGCATTCGTGACATGAACACGACCTGGACACAACATGAACAGGACATGGCCACGACACGCAGAAAACGTGCACAGTTGCACACACACATACACAACCATTCAGTCCGTTAGAGTTGATTTACTCGGCCACTTCAAATAACGTACTGTACATTACGCAACATACCATACATACAATGCTTTCAAGGGACAAAATAGATATGTTTCCATGATGCATGTAGGCATATGCAATACATAAACTAGTTAGTGCAAATGAACATTTTGCTAGCCAGCTTACGCAAATAGTCATATTTAGAATTTCCTTTAAAATAGAATTTTAATATTCAACTAAAATCCAGGACACACAAGACGGGAAAATAAATACAAGTATTTCTAACTGGAGTTCTAAACTCGCGTTAATTTATTACTAAAGAAAAGATAGAAAAATAACAATTATTCTAAAACGAATCACATAATAAATCACAAACGACGTTTTGAAAAATAATTCAGACAAAAGGAATAAAGGCTTAACGAATCAAGACCTTTTTACAATCAATAAAATCAGCTACATGGCTGGTCCCAATCTTCACCTCCCTCCCCTCCCCCCTCTCCCCAACTCTTCTTCCTTCTACCGCGCAGGAGAAACTGTCATGCGGATGGTCATGAAGTCCTCAGCCTAGGGGCAGCACTTGCATGGCTTTTGGCAGGTCTTGGCACAGTCTTCCTTTGAGGGGCAAGAGCATCCCGAAGTACCTGTAGTATTGTTAAACAGAATTAGGTCAAGTATCTTCCAACGAACTCGTAAATGGTTAATTGGCTGTGTATATTATAGCATGATCTTGTTTTTTTTAGAATAATACAAATGAAGAAGAATACATTATTGTTGTATTATCAATGGGAAAACATACTACTCTATCAAGATAGTTGGAGCTCATTAATTTGTTATAAAAAAAGACTGAGAATAGATTGTCGTGATGTAGAACGAAAGTATTTGAGTGAGAGAGAGAAAAGGGAAGAGAAGGAGATGGGGGAGGGGGGGAAGGCAAGATAGAGGTATGCAGATGTGGAGATGGATAAATAGATTGATAGATATGTATACATACATACATATATATACATATATAAGTATGTATGTATGTATATATATATATGTACGTATATGTATATGAATATATATGTATGTGTATATGTGTATGTATGTATGTAAATATATATATATATAGAGAGAGAGAGAGTGTTTACTCACACTTTTCACATGGTGAGCAGCGACAGCTCGTGCACTGGCAACCTTTCTTGCAGCCTCCCTCAGCGCACTCGCATCTATCTGCAATGTTGAATGGAACTGAATTATACACAGCCGAACTACACACTAAGGAGCAACTTCCCATCTAAGAAAGCGAGGAGGAGAGGATGAATAGAAAACGGAGGGGCATTTAAAGAGGGGATACTTAGACAAGAACGCGATGAGGTAAAGTTGAGGTAAACAACAATTAAAGATTGAGAGTGACGGCGAGATGAGGAGAATTGGGGTGGGGAAATAGCGTAACAAAGGGGGGGGGGGATAAGACAGAGAGAGTTAAAAGAAGGGGTATTTTAAACACTGGCGCAACTTTTACCAACAACATACACATGATAAAATCATAAATAAAAATCTCCCATAGTCAACCACCTAGGCAAGAAAACAAATTTTCAAGGCAAAGGGAAATAAATGCATGTCAAAAAAATCTACGTAAAACCACATTTCCAAAGCAACGGAAAATAATAAATGTTGTCCAAAAAAAGAACCTAGAAATAGACGTAAACGATAGAAATAACAATGAAAAATAACAAAAAATGAGACTAATGGACAGAGTAATTACGAGATCTTTGTGAGGACGATGCGCAACCGTATCGTAATGGAAGTGTTAGGAGTGAGATTAAGAAAAGAAAAGAAAATCCTTAACTACATATAGTGGGAAAATGAATGTCATTTATAATACATCCTTGTGAGCCATTTTCACAAAAATCTACTTTAGAATTATCAGCAGTTGATACTCAAGCGTCATCAATCTATAATGAACATTTCAGAAGAAAAACCGATGTTAAAATGTCTGCCTGTCATTAGAATCTCGCACTGACAACAGACAACAGCCATACCGACAAACAGTGTGTGTACTGAGCTACAGTTACTCAAGAGACAAAATATGTATATGGAGAGAGAGAGAGAGAGAGAGAGAGAGAGAGAACTGGAATTGAACTAATTCAATTCAGAAGTAGCTGCGTTGGAGAGAGCGGCAGCAGGCAGTTGTGCAGACTGATCACTACGCACCTGTCCTTCCTATCCACATCTGCCATTAAACGTAATATCACAACCTGAGTACAACGTAACTGCATGCTTTCCAGGTTAGTAGTGGTCACGGGGAAATCAAAGATCTAACTTTCTTGTTGCTCCGTTATATATACATATATATGTATATATGTATATATATATGTATATGTTAATATCTGTATATATGTATATATGTAAATATATATGTTTATATATGTATATACGTATGTATATGTATGCATATATATACATATACATACATATATATATATATATATATATATATATATATACATACATACACACGCATATATATTTATATATGTATATATATATTTATATATATACACATACATACATATATACATATATATACACATTGATACACACACATATATATACATATATATATGCTTTTGTTTTTTGTTTTGTGTGTACATGTAGGTGTGCATGTAGGTGTGCATGTAGGTGTACATGTATGTGTATTAAATGTAAATACATTTATGAATGAGGCCCGACGGACAGAGAGTCTGCTATTCACAAAGCAACTATTTTACTCCCACAGTCATTAAATCAACAATCTAAATCTACATAAAGTAAGCTGGCAAACAGAATTAGAATGCATTCAAAATATATATTGGACCTATAAAAAGCAACTTGTCTAGAATTGCAAAAGTAATTACTTATCGATATTTCCTATTTCTAAACGATGGAAAAATCTTAAAACAGATTCGAGAGAGATTGTGTGAGTGAGTGAGTACCGAGTTCATAAAGTTATAACGGGCATTGTGTGACTTTGAAAAGCAGTCCACATTTCATTACCACACAGGGGATGGTGCCCTTGTAGCGGACTAAAATACAGTGTCTGACGAGTATGGTGTCACGAAGCATATCAAGCGAATACAGTGATATGACGTAACGTGTTATTCGAGGTTGATCCTAAGAACAACACGTGTATATATTACGTAATTGGCAATTCCTGAGATTTTTCTACGTACTGAATGGCTGACTTCCCCCCTCCCCCACACTCCCCCGAATTTTCTTATGAAAAGAATTAAAAACTAAGCCATGTGGTTCTTCTGAATAAAACTCGACTCTCAGAGTAATAGATGAACCACGAAACAACGCGTTAGTGTCCGTAGGTTTATGCACGGATGACCTACGTAATACCGTGACGTGTGACGTCGTAGGTCATCGCGTCACAGACGTTCTCAGTTCTCTTCTAAATCTCCGGTAACTTCGCGTTGTATTTTAGGAAACTTAATGTCAATGAAGCTAAATTATGAATCGATTTTGCTACTAACAGACATCGAAGGAAACGTGTCGCAAGTTCGGCTGAACTTCCTATTCGCGACTTAACAGGGCATGTCAAAGGCTGGGGAATGACAGGCATTGACACTGATAAAATAA